>PVJH01003728.1:0-136907 GCA_004026705.1 Nesogale talazaci | reverse complement strand
CTTTGATTCTCAATGTTTTTTTCTGTGATCTTAAGCTGTGTCTCCTGTAGGCAGCAGATTGAGAGGGCATGTTTTCTAAGCCAGTCTATTAATTTCTGTCTCTTAAGGCCTGAGTTTAATCCATTAATATTTAGGGTTATTACATCTATCTGTGCACTCTGTGTTGTCATTTTATCGCTCTTGGATTGGATGTTTTTCTATTTCCATGGGTTGTGTCAATGTCTGTTTGTGGTTCATTCTTGCCTTTCTTCCATCTCTGAGCCAGAGTTATCTTGGGGGCTGTTATCCCTTTGACAGTCTCTGGATAGATTCGTTCTGTGTGTGTCTGGTGGTTGTTGTTCTTTTCTCCCAGTGGGTCGGTGAGAATCTTTTGTAGGGCTGGGTTCCTTTTGGCATATTATCTGAGATTTTCCTTGTCTGGAAAGACTCTTACTTCTCCATCAATTTTGATAGATAATTTGGCTGGATAGAGTATTCTTGGGTTTGCATCATGTTCCTGCGATTTTCAGAATATGCTGCTCCACTCTCTCCTCTTCTTCATAGTTTCCATTGATAGGCTTGAGCATATTCTTATCTGTTTGCCTTTATATGTGATTGCCCTTTTTTCCCTAGCTGCTCTCATAATTTTCTCTTTTTCCTCATAATTGAATAGTATAACAACTATGGGTCTTGGTGTTTTCTTCTTGGGGTTTAGTCTAGCTGGTGTCCTTTAGGCCTCCTGTATGGTTATCTGCTTTTAATTCATTAAGCTAGGGAAGTTTTCCTCTAAGCATTCCCTCACTATTTTGGATGTTGGTTTTCTTGATGCCTCATCCTCTGGCAGACTGATAATTCTAATGTTGTTACTTTTCATAGTATCAGTCAGGCTTCTAATATTTTCTTCTGCTTCCCTCTTACACTTGCTAGATTTTTTTCTTCCATTTATTAATTTCTACTTGCAAGTCCTCTAGGTCACTTGTCCTGTTCTCTGCCTCCTCCATTCTCTGGCTGAAATCTGAGAGTTTACTATTAGTTTTTGTTAGCTCACTCTTTAGTTCTTGGATTTCCCTTTGGTGCGTGGCCTTTATATCCTGTATCAATTTTTCTTTCTTCTTTAATGTGTCACTTAAGAGCTGCATACGTGTTAGTAAGATCTTGAAGATTTCTTTCTGTGGTTGATCGATCTCTGCATTTTCTATGACTGCTGTTAGCTCCAGCTGGTCTTCTTGCATTGAATTTAGTTTCTCTTTTTTTGATATTGTAGAAGCGGCTAGCTATTTTTTGTTTGATGTGTTTGAATTAGGTACCATTTTCCTTGGTCTTTTGTGGCCCTGGTGTCTGTCTTTAGGAGGCTGGTCTTATATTATAGCTTTCCTCAGGAACTGTTTGCAGCTGGGACTTACAGGTCTGATGGAGCTTGTTGGCTGACCAGGGGAGTACGTTTAGGGGATGGATTGGGAGTTGGGTGACCTGTACCTGGCTAGGGGCACTTGCCACAAGTAAGTGGGAAAAAAATCCTCTAGCACTCTGGGGTGGGGAGCACTGGCTGGCTGTTTATGCAGGCTACAATGTAATGAGGACCTGAAGGGACAGCATCTGTGGGGAGAACCAGCGACCATGGGGAGTGCAGGAGTTCCTTTCGCTCCTGTTGGAAAGTGTGGTCCAGGTGGCGGGGGTGGGTTTAGGGGATGGGTTGATCTTATCCTGGGCAGTGGTGGTGCCCTTAAGGCGTGCCTGGGCGTGGGTCTCCTGGGTGGGGGAGGGGCTGGCCCACTGTTCCACAGGAGACACAAGAGTCCCTGGGGGTGGGGAGCGAGAGGTGCCTGGATTCTGCAGGCACCAGGAAATGGCAGTGTCTGTGCTGGTGTCTGTCTGTGGGGAGCGCAGGCATGTGCCTGCTCCTGGTTCAGAGGAGGACTCTGAGATTTCCTCGAGTTACAAAACCCAATTTGAGAGCCCCACCCTTCCTCGTGTCACCCCCACTCACCAATCTCCAGTAGCTCCAGGCGTGAGCTTCCTATATGGGCACCATCTTCCCTCCTCCCCATAAATATATATTTTTAAAAAGACAGAGAACATCAGATGAGAATCCTTGGAAAAAAGGTTTTGTTTCCTCTTTTTCTCATGTATCATCTCCCTCCAGGTTTGCAGCAGCCAGCAGTTTTCTGATTGAGTTACACAGGTACAGTAAAAATGGTCAGGAATGTGTAGCGGTTGTGACTTAGCACATGTTACTGAACACCTCCATGACTCAGTGTCTTCCAAATTCTGATGTCATAAGTCACCAGTGGCTCTGTGATCTTAAAAAAATAGTGTGTGACAGATAATTGTCAGGACTGTGCTTTTTTTTTACTGACGGATCTAGGGAAGTATCCATTTTCTTGTCCTTTTCCATTTTTTGAAACTTCCACAGTTGTTGACTATAGAGCAGTTATGTACTCAAAGTTGGCAATGACCAATTAGTTCTTTCTTGAGATGTCATCTCTTTCATCCTCTATTTTATTGTTTTTTTTAAAAACCTTATCAATATTTTATTGAGATCAATTAAAAAACAAGCACTTAGGGCTGAGCCTCGGTGGCACAGTGGTTGTGCGTGGGACTGCAGTCCACTGAGATGGAGGTTCAATTCCAGCACCACAGGAGCAAAGGCTGGGCCTCCTACTCCCACCACTAGAGGGCAAAAAAAAACCAAAAAAAAAAAAAACAAGCACTTATATAAGGGATAATGAAATACAGGTGAAATTTATCTGCTTGCCATTAGGTAGCCCAGTATTTCTCGAGATCTCTGCTTCAGTTGTCAGTTGTTCATGGTAATACAGGAACAGATGTCTCCAGCCCTCAGAATGTGTCCAACACAAGACAGGTGACTCATTTTTGTGTGGGGGTAAAATGTGTGGTCACCATAGTTCAGGAGGGGCATGGGTCTCTAATTCTTGTCTATCTGCAAGGCATCTGAAAGTCCTTCTCCAAGAAGGCGGGCTCCAGTCCTTCCACCCTCAGTGATCCAGTTAATGTAGCCATACTGAAAAGGGCCGCTGGCTGAGCTGTCATGACTCTCACACTTTTTTCAGTGATGACACCCTGATGAACTGAGGTGCTGGAATTGGGAATAAAGAGATTACCAAGCACTCACAGCTTCTTCCCAACCCAGGCATTAGGGTTCCTGACCTGTGGGGCATAGGGGTTGTCAGTGCACTGCCGTGATGACATCAGCAGAGACACTCAAAATCCTTTGGGATCATCATAATCTAGTTTAATGATTTTGACCACAAAAATGATCCTTGTCCGGTGCAACACTAAAAGGAAAGTTGTTGCTGTTGTTGTTAGAGGTCATTGAATCTGTTCCAATTCATGACAACTGTATGTACAGCAGAAAGAAACACTGCCTGGTGCTAAGCTGTCCACATAAGTGATTGTATGTTTGAGCCCATTGTAGTCACTGTGCCCATCCTTCTTGTGCAGAGTCTGCCTGTGTTTTTCTGCCCTGCCCCAATTTCCTAAGTCTGATGCCCTTCCCCAGTGATTAGTCTTTTCTGACAACTTGTCCAAAGTATGTGAGATAAAGTCTTGCCATCTTTGCCCCAAAGGACCCCTTTGGGTGTACTTCTTAAAAGAAAGATCTGTTTGTTCTTTTGGCAATCCATGGTACTTCAATATTCTTTACCAGCCCCATAATTCAAATGCACCAATTCTTCTACAGTGTTCCTTATCCAACTTTCACATATGAGGAAATTGAAAATGCTATGGCTTGCGCCAGGCACATCTTAGTTCTCAAAGTAACATCATTTCTTGCTTTCCAACACTTTAAAGACCCCTTGTACAGACTCTTAGCCCAATGAAATATGTTGTTTGAGCTCTTCACAGCTCCTGCCATGAGCAGCAAGACAAAACAAAATCTTTGAAAACTTCAATCTTTTCTCCCTTTATCGTGATTATACCTGTCTGTTTAGTTTGTGAATTTTGTTTTTTGGGCATCACTGCCCTCTGGTGGTGGGAGTAGGAGGCTCAGCATTTTGCTCTTGTGGAGCCACTGCTGGAATTGAACCTCTATCCCAGTGGGCCGCATTCCTGAGCACAACCACTACACCACCGAGGCTCAGTCTTGGTTTTCTTTATATTGAGTTGCAATCTGTACTGGAGGAAGTCCTTGATTTTCACCAGCAAGAGCTTTTAGTCCTCCTCACTTCCACCAAGCAAGATTATATCATCTACATATCCCAGATCTTTAATAATCCTGATGTCAAAATATTCTTCATATAATCCAGCCTCTTTCTCTCTCCAATATATAGATTGAATATTGTGGGGTGTGGATGCCATGGTTCTATTCACACAAATGCCTTTTGATACATGTATAAGTTCTACATAAATGCAATGAAGTATTCTGGTGGTCTCATTCTTCTTAAGGATATCCATAGTTTGTTATGATCCACACAATTTAATGCCTTTGTGTGGTCAATGAAACATATGTAAACATCATTATAGCAGTTTCTGCTTTGAGCCCAAATTCATCAGTCATGATATCCCTGTTCACTTTAAGTGACCCTGCTGGTATTTGTAACCACTGAACCTCCAGTAACACAGCTTCCAGCATGAGAGCAGCACACAAGCCACCACAGTGTGACAAAGTGATTTTGAAGTTGACTCATCAAGCAGATCCTTCCGGAACCTCTACTATCATGGAATCTTTCAACCTTTTCGAAGATTACTTGAAAAGACCAAGACAAATGTAATACGAGGAGAACCTGCTGCTGTCATGCTCTGATCACAGAGACATGTCAAACAAGTTATGTACGGAATAAGCCCTATGTGTATGAATTAGAACCCTAGGAGAAATACTCTTTGACTTGTCATTGTAGATGGATTTGAATACAAATGGCTAATAGCCATGGCTAACAATAAAATTAATATCAACTAAAAGTATTGTTGCAAGACTTAAAGTATTTTTTCAGTGATTTTATTGAGGGCTCTTACAGCTCTTATAAATTCAATACATCATTTGTATCAAGCATGTTTGTACACATGTCACATTCATTTACTTAAAGGATTTTATAAAGCAAATAATAATTTTTAGCAATAGCTAGTGGTGTTCTTCTTAAAAATAAAGAAAAATTTTACTTCACTTACTGTTTATTTAGCAAATGGATAGTCAGAATCCAATTTCACTGAAAGGGTTCGGTAAGTTCATTATCTCCCCAGAGTCTGGATTCTACTTGTAGGAGGTGGTAGAGTTACAATAATTCCAATGACATAAATATGATTGTGTGATTGAATGTAATGAGAAGGCCAAATGTGATAGTACAGTTATTTAGCAATAAGTTAATATCGGAAGGTAGAGAAAAAAATATCCAAGCAAAGAAGAGGAAAAAGTAATCAGGTCCTAGAGTGGCTTTTATGCTCTACCTACTATCATTTGTTAAGTTAGATTCACAAATGCCAATGTACAAATGATGTTTTTGGTACAAAATAAACATCATATTTCACTATATACCTAGCCTTACTTGGTATGAACACATTTTTTTCTCCAAATGAATCATATGCTTAATAAGGTGAAATATGCATTTTCAAATGAAGAGTAATTTGCATTAAAATAAAATGAAGCTTGTAAAGTTCAATTGCCTATAATCTCACTAAGCCATTCTAAAAAGTACTTTCATTGAGTTTCAATGTGTTACAGCATGAGTGCATTAAGAAGCACACTCCCAATAGGGAAAAAAGCAAACCACTTAAAACACAGCCAGAACATGCTTTATTTAAGCATAATAACAATCCAGAGGAAATAGTGAAGGTTGAATTTAAGAAAGAATATTCATTGGGAGTAGTTTTTTCCTCCTCAATTATTAACTCTCTTACATCATGTGCATTTTTTTAATATGGCATCAGAGTAACCCTGCAAATAATTATTTCTAGCTTTTACTATCTTACTCAATTTTTATATTAGAATAGAGCTACCCAGGGGGAAAAAGAGGAAAGAACTATGACAGCTGTGATGAAGTTTTTCGTAACTGAAGGGAAACAATGAGAAAAAAATTAAGGCTGCTTGAAAAGTACCTGCCCAGCATGTCTCAATGAAAACTTTCATGATGTACTTGTGGACAAGACAATGGAAAGTATGATCTTATTAAGCAAAAACTGCCAGTTAAATCACTGGAAATTATACTGATGCTCAGTGCATTATTATTCTTTTCTTTGCTGCAGAAAGATTTAAAATTGTTCACCTTTTTGGATCACATAGTTATTTAATCCCTTCTATTTTAGCATTCCACCACTTGTCTGTGAGTTAGTGAGGCTGTGGTGGTGTATGTGTGTTCCTGTGTTGCTGAAAGCTCTGGCGCTGTCAATATTTCAAAAGCCAGCAGGGCCACTAAAAGTGAACAGATTTCACCATGGCTGAAGAACAGACTATGGAAAGGAATGGGCTAACTATGTCAAAGGAATTAGCCACTGAAAACGCTGTGGGCAGCATCAAAATATTGTCAATTACTGAAACCCTAAAGGGAAGAAGCAGAATATTGTCAGACATGTGCCAAAAGATGACCCCTTCAGTCTGAAAGACATTCAAAATATGACAGAAGAAGAGCTGCCTTCCAATGTGATGATGGGGTGGAGTCAAATCTTCTGGGGAAAAGCTTCTGGACCTTCTCTTGCTGGTGGGTCATGACTCAAAATGCAAAGAAATAGCTGCAAGCTTCAATTAATAATGGGAACTTGGGATGTATGAAGTAAGGATATAGATACATTAGGAATCATTAAAAATGAAATGGACTACCTAGAGATCAGTATTCTGGGCATTAGCGAGCAAAATGGGCTGGTTTGGGTCATTTTGAATGAGAAGAATATGGTTTATAGGCAAGGATAACACAATTAAGAAGAATCATGTTGCATTCATCTTCAAAAAGGACATTTGAAAGACATTTTTCTGTTATAGGATAATATTTGTCTGCAAGCAAGGAAATCCAATCAATACAATGATTATTCACATGTATGTACTGGCCACTAAAACTCCTGATACAGAAGTTGAAGAATTTAGCAGATATCTTCTGTCAGAAATTGACCAAATTTACAATCAAGGTGCATTGATAATTATTGACAACTGGAATGAAAACGTTGGCAACAAAGATAAGAACAGCAGTTGGAAAATTGTCTTGGTGATAGAAATGAAGCTGGATATTGTATGATGGAATTTTCTAAGGCCAACAGTTTGTTCATGGCAAATACCTTATTTCAACGAGAGAAATAACAACTATATCCATGGACCTCTGCAGATGAAATTCACAGAACTAATATTGACTGCATCTGTGCATAGGGATTGTGGAAAATGCAATAAAAGCAGCAAGGAACTGACTATATTCTTATGTGAGGGCAGGTAAAAGCTGAAGAAAATTAAAACAAGTCTATGAAAGCCAAAATATTCCCTGGAATATATCCAACCTGAATTTTGAGACCATCTCAAGAAGTTTGATACATTAAATAGTAATAACAGAGACCTGGTGACATAAAAAACATGACAGACTCAGAAAAAAACAAAAGGTGACTAAAAAGAATGAAAAGTCAAAGTGCATGTCAAAAGAGACTCCGAAACTGGCTGTTAATTGTAGAGCAGCTAGTGCAAGTGGAAGAAATGATGACATCAAAGAGCTACACAGAAATTTTCAAGGCAGCTTGAGAAGACAAAGTAAAATATTACAACAAATTAGGCAAAGATCTAGAGTTAGAAAGCTAAAAAGGAAGAACATGCTCAGTATATCGTAAACAGAATGTAATATAGAACAAAATCAGGTCTTGAATTGTAATATTGAAAGATGCTTGGGAAAAAATACTGAATGATGAAGGAAGCAACAAAAGATAAAAACAATACACAGAATCACTGAACTAAAAAGTGTTCGGTGACTTTCAACCATTCCAAGAGGTAACAGAAGAGCAAGAAACAATGGTCCTGAAGGAAGAAATTTAAGGTGCACTGAAAGTAAGCAAAACTTACAAAAACAAGTTTCCGTAAATTGATGTAGTTAAAATTGAAGAGTTTCAACAAACCTGAAGAGGCACTGGAAGCACTAATTCACCTATTCCAGGAAATTTGGAAGATAACTTCTTGACCTACTGACTGGAAGAGATTCACACTGGTACCCATTCAAATAGAAGATTATCCAACAGAGTACTCAAATTATAGAAGAATATCACTATCACATGCAAGTAAGATTTCAATGAAGATTATACAGCAAGGATTGCAGTCGTCCATTGACAAGGAGCTGCAGATTCAGTAAAGGAATTCGAACAAGGGATATTGTTGCTGATGTCAGGTGGATCTTGGCCAAAAGCAGAGAATACCAGAAAGATGTTTACTTTTGTTTCACTGACTGTAAAAACACATATGATTGTGTGGACCACAAACAACAATAACAGCAATAACTGTGAAGTGTCTTGAGAATAACAGGAATTCCAGGATACTTCCTCATGTTCACGCACCACATGTACCTGGATAAGAGGCAGTTGTGGGAACAGAACCATGGAATTCTGCATGGTTTAAAATAAAGAATGGTGTGTATCAGAGTTGTATCCATTCACTCTACTTATTCCATCTGTATGGTGTGCAAATAATCAGAAAAGCTGGATTATAGAGTGGGCCAGTAATGTACTCATGTGTCCATTTCATGATTGGGAGTCTAGGGGTGGAGTCTAGCTCGTCAATCTTGAGATAGCGAATGAGGTCTCTGTGTGGGCATGGATTTCTCCTGAGAATTCTGGGAAGTCTCATGGTATTTCCCAATTGAAGAAGAGAGACTTGACTCAGTCTCTTGGAGTCAGTCTACTGACAAGACAAGATGGTGGCATGCTGATAGATACTGAGTCCTGGAACCTGGAGGAGCCAGAGGTAAAGCCACATGGGATTGCCCTGATGGAACCAGACCTTGGGGGCCAGAGAAGTCACAGAGAAACCCCTGTAAGTGCTGAGATGCTTCTACCACCAATGGACACTGCTGATGGACCCTGAGTCCTGGAAATGAAAAGCCATGGAGAACCCCTGCCAGCACCAGGATGAGTCCACTGCTGCTGTATACACAAGACCCTGCACCCATTCACCTGTGATTGTCCTGGTGTCATTGCACATGCACATGAGTCAGAAGGAGACTTTGTAGATTGGTATCGGATATATGGGCTAATATTGGACTTATGGCCTTGGACTGAAGTGAGTTGGGATGCTTTCTAAATGTCCCATTTCTCTTGCATATAAACCTTTCCCTTATATTCATATGCACGTTTATGAATTTGATTCTCTAATACACCTGGACTAAAACATAGAGGAAGATGTATTCATAACTTGTAATATGCAGGTGACACAACCTTGCTTATTGACAGTGAGGAGGACTGAAAATATTTGCTGATTAAGATCAAAGATTGCAACCTTTGAGAGAAAGCCCAGACTTTCTACTGCTGTAAAGGACTGCAGTCTAGGAAATTCACAGAGGCGGTGCTAACCTGTCCTTTAGCATTCGGGGAGTCAGAATGGACTTGGTGGCAGTGAATTTTTTTGAATGTATGTATATGATTTAATCCTCAGAAAAGCAGGAAATAGACATATTTCCCACTTATTCTTCTAAACTATTCCAAAAAGTAAAACCTCTTGTCCTGAAATCTATTCCAAGTTTCAGTGAATAGAAGTGCCCCACAGGGCTTCCTTCTGCAGAGCGACCCTTTGGTGGGCAGACAAGTAGTTTAGCGACCAGGACTTCTTGCTTTACTCTTCACGCTACTACTCTCAAGGGGGTAGTTGTGCAACATTTTTAATACACTAACTTAAGAGAAACCTCACGACTTTTTCTCGTGCCTCTAGGTTCATTTTCTGACTCTCTGCTTCCCAAACCATACAACCCTCTAAGTTGAGAACAAGCCCCGAATTACATGTGTGGGGAAAGGGCTCCAGCTTAGCATCTGAGCCCAGATTTAAGATGGACTCTGCATGTATGGGACGCTTTTTGAAATAGAAATTCAATCTGAGTGTCACTGGTTTTGTTTCTCTAAAAAAACCAGGCTAACACATTTGTTTTTACTCTGGACAATTAAAAATCTGAAATCTCACGTACAACTTGCTTTTTGTTCCTGGTGGACAGTGTTGGTACAAAGAGTAGGGACTATCTATGCCACTAGGAAACTCATTGCCCTGGGCGTGGCATCCTAAATGTTCAGGTCAGGTTGATCTCTAAGACTCTTCACTCTTATATGATCAATAACTTAATTGAAGTGGTTCACTCCCAAGCCCTGACATTGTATAGATATATAGGTACAATCCTTACCTAACTCATATGTTACACTCTAGCTTGTTTTCTTGGTCTGAAACAGCTTGCCTACATGAAAGACTTTAATAAAGATCTCTCTTTTCCTATCAGTATATATGGATATATATATATATATTTATATGGGTGTAAAAATATTAGCTTGTGGTATAAAACCACTTGTGTCTATTAATAAAAGTGGATTAATTTTGCTTTTGCACTTTGGAATTGTTGTACCATGCCAAAGGTACAATTGTTCACTTCATCTTATTAGCAATGCCACAGGATTAATGTCAGGTACCACTTATAATGACAGTCAAATATTACAAAGTAAAACCAAAACAATTCCATTAAGCTTGTCTTGTTCATTTGATATTTGAGCCATTAATAAGAAAGATTACTTTCTTTGTGGCTGCAGTAAAAATAAACTTGTAGTATAATTGTCTTATTAACCAGAGGTCTCTTTTAATTCCTAGTAGATTTTAGTTCATAAATATCTGTGAATAAGATGTTCCTTGAAGGTTTAGTAATCTTTGTGCTGTGGGGGGTGGGGAAACATCAACAGCATTATATTGCCCTCCAGCTCTGAAGTTTAGAGAGTTAATAGATTTCTTAAGTGGATAATAATAAAAAAGAATATTGCATGAACTAGGCTCATGCCTGCATAATGTGAATTCCACTGCTTATTCAATGTCATTATTAGAAGGAGAACGTCATGAAGATGAATTGAAACAATTAGATGAACTAAAGTATTTGGAAGAAAAATGCTTCCATTAAGTTTCTCTCTAACCCCACTTCTTTACTTATTCCCATACTTTAACTTTTTAGTAATGGATAAATTAATGTGATTCCTTAAGTACCTATTGATCACCAAAGATGTTTGTACATGTAAATAAAAAATTATGTGGATTGAATGTGGGTCCAATTTTGAGTTTAAAAGTATACTACCATGCATGCATGGTCTTATCTAAGGAAATACATTTTTTAATCGTGCTACAAAATTGCATCCCTTCTTAGCTTCTCTCAGAGGTTGCGGCATCAGACACAGCTATTGTGCAGGAAGTATATGTGATGGGCAGAGTTCTTGGGTTACATCCCTGTGTGAGGAGAGGAAGGAAGTGGGGTGTGGCAGGGGAAGGTGCTGAGCTATGAAGCAGTTCTCATGACACAGTCAGTTGACACGCTTAATGGGGCATTTCAGAACTGCCCTGGGATGGAAAAACTGGCTGGGCCAGTATGTGCCTTTGTCAAATACTCAAGAAACCCTGGTGGCATAGTGGGTTACGTATAGGGCTACTAACCAGTAGGTCAGAATTTCAAACCCACCAGCCTCTCTGAGGAGCAAAGGTGAGCATTTTTGATCCTCTAAATAAGTTGTTCTCAATCTGTGAGTTGTGACCCTTTGGGGTTCAAATGACCCTTTCATGGTGGTCGCCTAATACCATGGATAATACATAAATATTTCACAGTATATAATTTCCAACCATTTTGTGATTAATCATTATGTTTTAATTAGGTTCAATTTGTGATGATGAAAATACATCCTACATTATCATATATTTACATTATGATCCATAACAGTAGCAAAATTATAATTATGAAGTAGCAATGGAAACAATTTTATGGTTAGGGGTCACCATAGAATAAGGAACTGTAGTAAAGGGTCATGGCATTAGGAAGATTGAGAACCACTGCTCTAGATATTTCCAGCCTTGAAAACCTACAAAAAATATTTTACTCTGTTCATAAGGTTGCTAGAAGTTAGAGTTAACCTGATGGCTGTGACGTTTTTGTTGTTGTTTGCTTGTTTTGAATTATGCTCATTGGTTATAGGTTGCTAAGAGTAAATCTGAAGTGGCTGACAATGAAAAGCTGTCCACTTACAGTGATTTCAGTAGCAGTGGCAACAAATCCTTCCTGAAAGGAAATTAGTACTGAGCGATGAATTACCAAATATATCTACCATAGAAAAAAAGTCATTTCACTTACAACATTTTATAGCATCTCACTCTTCATGAGATTTACTTACTTATATATTGACACTTCTGTATGTGCTACACACCTCATACTAATTTTTCAAGATGGAGAGGAAAAAGTGATGGAGTTCCTGAACTTGAATTTGTGGCAGCGCACTCTCCTCGGATTTTTCACGCTGTTTTCTGACCCCACCAGCACGCTTAATGGACTGAACTTTTTGTCTCCCCACGATGCATCATTTCTTTTGTGTTTTCTTTCTTATCCTACCAAGAATCTGTTCCATGGCTCAGCATCGTAGTCACTCAATTGCTCAGCCTTTCTCCTGCACTCTTCTCCATAGCCAACAACCCTCCCACCACCAAAAAGCAGACAAACAAAAGACCTGTTCTGGAGGCAATTCTGACTCATAACATTCCTGTCCTGGGTTTTTCAGACTTTACCTCTTTATGGAAGTAGATGATATCATATCTCTGGAGAAGTAGTTTGTGGGTTTGAACAGCCAATCTTGTGCTTAACTATCCAGTGTTCAACTCAAAGGGCCACCACACAAGCCTGTTTGGATCAATTATTTGTTCCAGAGCATGACTAGAAGATGGCATGTGTGTATGTGCGCATGCACACACATACACACACACACACTTGTAGGGCAACATTTTTCATTTAAAATTTCATTTATCGTCACATTTTAATCGAAAATCAGGTGGAAGTTTACATTTCAGATAATTAATTTTTCATTCAATAGTCCAAGCTAGTTAACAAAACTTCCAGTAAATCCACCATCGTGAACCACAAATGAGCTTTCCGTGCTCCAGGTAACCCTGTCACTCTCTCTCTTCCAGAGGATTTCATTTTGTCCGTGGCCCATATGACATATTATATTGAAATGCTGGTAAATGTTTCATAGTCTGCTCTCTAAATGAAAGACTATCCTACTTTTTTTTTGTCAAACTCTATGTTATAAATATTTCCAACAAAGGTCATGCCAACCTATCAATGTGATATATTGAATGTGCAATTAGAGGAAATGGACACACTCGACTCACTGGAGTTCATGACACCCATGTCCAGCACACCATATAATGTAATATAATGTAATACATCATATAATGTATTTTTTACATCTAAAACATACAACCATCTTTCCATTTTTCCACTTTCAGCTGATGGACTGCCTTCTTACTTTCCCAGAAATTAGAAGGAATTCAAGCAAAATTTCCATATTCCCATGTTACTAAACCTGTCAATCTGCTTTTCCCTGCCACCTCCACCCCACTTCTTTCCTACTGCCTTGATGAAATGGTCCATGATGATAAACCTTCCACTGGTGTTCTGAGTATTTCCCTGCTCTGCACTCAATTAACTTGACCTTGCAACATTATTTCTTTCACTGTCTCATCACTGATTTCCTCTTCTTTGTTTTATTCTCACCAGCATATATTTGTGTTACAATCTCACCTGTGTGGAAAATATACTGCTTATAATATAATTTCATAGTACTAATCCATCATTCTTTCTTTTTGTTGGGGGTGGGGGGGCATCCCTGCCTTCTGGTGGTCATGGGAGCTACCCAGTGCTGCTCTTGAGAGCTGTCGCTGGATTTAAACCGCCAAGCCCGCGGGCCACAGTCCTGCACTCAAACACTTATACCACCGGGGCTCAGCACCCCCCCCTTTTTTTTTTGGTGGTGGTGGGATCATTTTTTCTCTCTTGCTTAGCCTAACTCCTAAACAAAGGTTGTTCCTTAATTCCTGGTTTTTCTGATTTCAGCTTTTATTGAATCCACTTCTATCATGATATTAATTCTGTCATGATTTTATGCTTGCTTTTCTGTTATTACTCTTTGTTTTCACCAATGACCCCCACCTTACCAAAGTGGGCAGTGAATTCTCAGTCCCTGTCTAACTGCTCCTTCCCGGAGTGACCTATGCACATGTGATCACTTTCTTCTTCAATTAGACCTTTGTAAGAGCCTTCTACTGTTCTCTGCAACTTCCTTCCATGATTTTTCCCTGCACTCTTCCACTAAAAATGAACTAGTGTATGACCTTTAAAACATCATCATGTTACCTTCTTCAATATTTCTAGTGGCTTTCCATTTTACTTAAAATAAAACCCAAATTGCTTAATAATGACCTATTTTGTACTTCATAATCTGGCCTCATTTCTAACAACCTTTCCTTTGCTCACCAAGCTCTTGCTACCCTGGTCTCTTGATGTCCCTTAGATATGTCAACTACTCTCCTGTTCTATAGTCTTCTCACCTGGAATTTCTACTTTTGCCAGAATTTTGAGTCAGTCTCCACATGACAATTTCATTCAGGTGGCTGCTGAGAAAACACTTCTTTAATGAATCCTTCTTAGCCATTCTCACTTAGATTATATTTGCTTCTTCATATTTCTTTGAGCTACCACCTAGCCTTATTTATTCATATAAATTTTATATCTTATACCTTTTATTCAGTGCCATATTGCTGCTCACTCTCATTGACAGAAACAGAATCATTCATGTATTTCCAGCATCGAGAATAATTTATTACACATAGCAAATACTCAATAGGTATTTATTTACTTAATGAAAAAATGCAGTAAACAGAAAGTTCACAGGAGTGCTGGAACCAACTTAAAGCAGATGGCAAGAATGTATTTTGCTTTTCTCTTCCCAACTTTAGTGTCACTTCACTAGCCTGAAATTGGCCATGTTAAGAATATTTTCGCTAGGAAAATGGAAAAATGGTAAATATTAGGGTTGCCCCCTTTCCACTCAGAGAGCTCAGTGTGTTTACGCATGCCACTTTCTATAATATGTAGGTAGATATAGCTAGTAGGTGATGTAAGTATTTTCTGCTATTTGGAAAGATACTGTAACACAGAATATATGTAACAGGGTGTCTTAGAAGTCTTCCTGTAAGACATTTCTAACGAGAATGTTAAATGGTGACTTGTGATTTGCTAGATGATAGGAGTGTCTTGATTGGAATCTCTTGCAGAAAATGGAACTGACATTGAGAAGACTTTTATTGTATAAAATATACTTCATCAGCATTCTTAAATAAATAGAAGATAACTTTTGAGAGATGATATTTTTATCTTAAAAGGATAAAACCAAGAAGGACTTGTGTAGTATAAATCATGAAGAGACATATTTGATCAAGATCGTAGCTGTGCTAATTTCAAACATCTGCTTCTGTGATTTTGACTGTCCTTAGACAACTGTGAGAATGATTTATATTAATATGAGGAAATAAGGAAAATGAAGAGAGTGTTCAGACTCCAATTGTCAGCATGATCTGTTGGTGTTCTATAATAAGTAATTTCAAATGTGAACAATAAGCATTTCTTTGTAGGTCCACATAAAAGCAAGATGAGTGTCTTCTTTGGGCTCTTTCTCTTATGCCACATTCTGTGTATATTCTTCCTACACTTATTATAGATCATACTTGATATCAGGATAACCAGAAAAAGATGAGCCTAAAGAAAATCATGTTACTTTTTAAGAAATGAAGAATGCTTTCTCTTCCCTAGTACAACTGTCCAAGTAAATGGGGTCCCTTACACAGGTTTGTCAGACTAATGGAAAATATTAAATAAAAAGGGTATCCCAAAGATTATTAAACTAAAGACCAAATCAGTATAAAAATAGCAAAAGCTAGGAAGAGGGAAATACGCCTTAAGATTTGCTAATAATTCTGATCCTTTGCCAATTACAATGAGTGTACAAACCCTAACGCCCTGTAAATAGCGTAGTCAGTTTTAAGCTGTCAGTTTTAACCTCAGAGAATGGGGCATCTCACCAACATATGCGAACTTTGTGTGCAAAATTAAGGTCTTGTTGAAGTCAAAGTTTTAAGGAGACTTTGGGGTAGAAATATTACCTTTGTCTCATGTATTTTGAACATGTTAGCTGGAGAGATCCATCCCTATAGAAGGCTATGGTGCTTGGTAAAGTAGAGGGGAAGTGAAGCATAGGCTGACCAAGGACATGCAGGATTGACACAGAGGTTGCCATGATGACCTCCAGCACAGTGACAGCATGAGACTGGTGTGGGACCACGCGATATTTCCTGTTATTTTGTATAGGGCCCCTCTAAGTTGGAATTGACTTGACCACACTTGAAAGCAACAATAACAACATTTACTTCACTTCGAAACCCTTTAATGTATTGTTTGGTCTGACTATTATTGCTTTATATGTAAACAGACAGAGATATAAGGGTTCAGTCATTGTCTTCAGTTCTCACAAACAACAAGTGGTGGATCTGAGCGCAGGTAATTTCTCTACCCATATCCGCACACACACAGCAGAGGTGGACTGAAGATTTGGAACTCATTGTCACCAATGAATAATGGAAGTCATGGGACAGAATTATTGGCCTGATAGAGTGTGAAATAAGAAAACATCCCAAGGGACATTAACATTTAATAGATGATTTGAAATAATGGAGGAATAGGCGAGGAGTTACTAAGGTTTCTTTTAAACACAATTTTATTTCATGTTGTAGTTTCAGTATGACTTATGCTAGTTTTCTTAGAAGTAAAAAAGGGAAGAAATTATTAGTATGTGATTTCCGACCAGAAAACAGGAATGTTCATTAAAGGAGTAACCACACTAGAATTTCTTGCTTTGGGTCCTTAGGACTTAGGATAAAGCATTTAATTGTGTTGTCACTGATGATTGCTTTCCCCGAGGCATGATGACAGACTATCCATCGGAGCAGAGAGCAGCCGAAGAAGGCATAGTTCCCCCTGGCCAGTCCCTCAGCCTGTTTCAACTTCTCAATGTTTCCTTCCCCAACTTCCCCTCTTTTACAATGTCATTTAAGTGCCCTTCCCCCCCGCACTCTGCAAAACAGAGGAAGCATTTCTTCTACGTTTGCCTTCTCTCTCTCTCCCTCTCTCTCTCTCTCTCTCTCTCTTTCTCTCACTGCCTTTCTCCTTGCCCAAAGTTGGATCAGAGTCCTTTAACTTAACTTTAGAGGCAGGTGGAGGCCTGGCTTTTCTGGCTAAATTTTGTAGATGATAAACACATACAGACATCCTCAAACTCGGGCCCGCAAGTCACATGTGGTCCGGCCAAGGACATTTATGCGGCCGTTGGGTGTTTTTGCTGCTGCTGCCTGTCCTGCTTAGCAACAGACTCATCCTGGACCCTCAGTGAATTTGTTCATAGGTTTGTGTTTTCTTCAACTATAGTCCGGCCCTCCAACAGTCTGATGGATAGTGAACTGGCCCCCTGATTAAAATGCTTGAGGACCCCTAAAGAATACAGTAAACATTAACCATGAAGGAAAAGGGAGAGCACTTGAACATGTAGAAGTCAAGCAAAGGATGCATTTCAGGAAAGACAAAAGGATGACCACAATCCCTAATGTTGCAAGGTGAATGAGCTTGCAAAGCCTTGTAAGGGCTTCTGTATTTAGAGATAAGAATAGGCAGGTGCAGAGTGAAACAAGTGGTAGCAAAAGGATCCACCCTCTGAATGAAATCTCCAAAACGAGAAAGAATTGTTTGAAGAAGTTGTTAGGATATCAGAAGAGCTAGGTCAATCATTTGAAGGGAAATGTCATTTCCCTTGTTTTCAGATGGAGAGAGGAGCAAATTTGAATGCTAACAGCATATAAAGAGTTTGTGAGTTAGAGATTGAAAATACTGAAACAAAATAAAGCAAATAATCCACCAATAAATACTTGACGAGTCCATGAGGAGTGACATCCAGAGAAAGAGTAAAAGAATAAACCTCTGTGTGCCTAACATCCAGAATGCCAGTCAGACCACATGATACTGTGCCCCATTTCCTCTGCATGTGCTTGAAAATGCAATCTATACAGCCGGGAAGTCAATGCTCACCACGAACGATTCCTTCTTATTGTAGTTCCATAAATCTAAGAGTTTACACAATCTCAAAAAAGGCTTCTTCAGATTTCCATCTTTTGAGGAGGGTGAAGACGAGCATTTCAGTTTATCTTATCTTAGATTCTGTCTCCCCATTTTTATATTTTATATTCTAGATCTGCTGTCCCACCAGGTATCTTCTCATTTCACTCCAGAAAGCTCATATTCCATTACTCAAGTCCTGCAAGATGAATACATATTCTGAGGCACCTCTGATATAGGATGCATTCAGTGAAGTGGATTTACATTTCAGACATTCTTGCTGTGCCTCCTGGAGAACACAATGCTGAATGGCTAACATTTGGGGATGAGGGCATGCCTTAGTTACCTGGGCAGCTACAACAGAAATAGAGCTATGTGGAGGGATTTAACACTTTCAAATATATTTTCTCACAGTTTAGGAGTTCATAAGTTCAGATATGGGTGCTGACTCCAGGGGAAGGTTGCATTTCTCTGTCAGCTCTAGAAGACAATGTTTGTCTGTCTTCAGTTTCTGCACCTTGGATTGCTTGGTGATGTCCATGTGACATGTATCTTATGTCATTTGTGCCTACTTCTCAGTGTCTTATTTGATCATTTTTTTTATCTCAAAGGTGATTGGTTTAAAACACCATCTACACCGATACTGTCTTACATAGAAAAGAGTTTCTTAAATGGATTATATTCACAGACATAGAGTTTATTTCTTTTGGTTGAGTATTTTCAACTTCTAACTCTGGCTCTTTTTTTGTTTCTACCAAATTACCTGTTTTGTTACTTATTTCCCACAGCACACAGTGTTTTTAGATAAGGTTGGAATTTTGCCACTAGTCTGCACAGTTTTATTCTGCCCTATTGAGTCAATACAAGCCAAAATCAACTCAATGGCAGTGGTTTTGTGTGGCCTTTGATGTATAACATTAGAAAATGGAAATTGAGGATGTTATCAATGATAAGATTGATTTGATTGATTTTTTTGTAGAGGCTAAAAAGGAAAAAATAATAAGAAAAGATGACAAGTATGGAGAAAATGAAGGGGTCAAGGACTTGATGAAGGAGGAAATAGCTTGGGGGTGGAGATCCTTGGATATGGTGGCCGGATGATACAATTCTCATCCAAGGACTTTATGTAAAGCAAGAGTACCTTGATTGAACACCAGTACCTTAAATATATGAATTCTATTTAGCAGAATGAATAACTTCCACATGAGGCATCACAAGAGTAATAAACCCTTTATCTTCAAGGAAAATCAAATTAAAAATCAGGCACTGAAATTATGTGATAACCAGGTGGAGAGCTGTCATTTGGTGACTGTGAAAGGAGGTTTCACAGGGATGTATGTACTTGTTTGAGAACATAGACGTGAGAAGAATTCAAACCAGGTGAAGACAATTACAGACAAATCCAAAAGGAGTTAAGTAACAGCGATAAAGAATAAACTATCATTATCCCTATTTTGCCAGACAAATTTGGCTAGACCAGGGATTGCACATTGGAGTTGAAAACATGGAAATTTAGGGTAGATAATCCCTTGAGACTAGTGGGGAGTAGTGACACTGGGAGGGTGGAGGGATGGTGGAGTAGAAAGGGGGAACAGATTTCTTGGATCTCTGGGTGCCGACAATGGGGGTGAGGGGGTGAATGAAGTGACACATTAGACAGTATAAGATATGAAGAAGTAATAACGATTTGTAAATTATTGAAAGGTCACGGGGGAGGAGAAGGGAGAAGGGGAAATACGGGGAGTTGGAATTAAAAAAATAAAGAACTAGGGGAAAGAGGGGAAGAGGAGCTTATGCTTGAGGGGTTCAAGTAGATAATGTAGATGAATGTGGCAACATGTGTACAAATATGTTTGATAAAATGATGTATTAAATGCTGTAATAGGGCCCAATAAAGTCTATATTAATAATAATAATATATGGCTGGATGTACTGGAACCTGAGTAGGAATATTTTTTCACTTCTTATTTTATTTTATTATTAAATACTTTTATTGGGCATTTTTGCATCTCTTATCACACTAAACAAGTTCTCTAAGTAATACACTTGTTTTAGGCTAGTTAGAATTCCTTCAAGAAATAAAACCAAGATGCACTGCGATCAAATGAGTGGCTGTCAAGAACCCTTTTAGTCAGTCATCTGCATGCTGGGTTATGGCAACTGTTTTAGGGGATTCCAAAGTAGTCATCTGGATAGATCTTCTTGAGGGACACAAGACAATTATGTTGGCTTACATTCATGATGTTTTATGCAAACCGAGAATTGCAGCAGTGTGCCCAAGAATTTTGACCATCAAGATAATGCTCCTATCCATTCTTCAAGGGTAGCAAGGACTGTTCTATGAGAATATCACTGGGAAACTTTACCTCAGCCACTCTATATGCCTGATCTTGCTCCTCATACTTTCCATCTTCAAATTTAAAGAACAGTTTGAAGAAACACAACTAGAGTGTATAGTAAAGTAACCCAAGCTGCTGTTCTGACATGGGTAAAATTGAAGAGCAGAAAATTCTTTGAGGCATGGTTACAGTGATTAAAAGCTTGGTGTTATGAAGTTTATAGACCTAGATGGAGAATATGTCCAGAAAGAATACTTTCACATTCTAATATTTTTGATTAATAAAAATTTCTATGATTTTGTCACAATACACTTTTTTAAAACTTATATTTCTGTATGTGTAAAATGATTTGATGGTAGCTTTGTCTCTCAGTGTATTTTCAGAGGACTAAAATAATATTTTGATAAAAAATAATGTATGGCAAAAATATATGAAATAATATATGATAATTCCTAGCCCATGAGAGAATGCAGGAAATAGTGTTTAGGGAAAAGAGTGAGTTATTGCCAGTATTTGATACCTTCTAGCTTAGGCAAGCAAGCAGGTCACAGAATATTGCCCTGCCACGTTCTTAATATACATTGGGAATAGTGCTGCTGTCTTGTGCCCCTGAGTAGTGTAAATAGCAAAGATAGTGACTCCAAATGGAAAGGTTGATCGCTGTCCCATGATCTACTTCAAATGATCATAGCCCCATGCTCCTCTGAAATACATGAGCTCTCCACGAGTTGGAATTGACTTGATAGAAATTGGTTGGGTTTTTGTGTTGATAATATAGTCCTCTCTTTCTGGGCAGAGTTAATCTGGTTGAGCTTCCTGAAATATGAGTTTCAGGCTGTGTATACACTTTTCTAAATCCTCAGACTTACAATGTATGCTGAAAACAGCTTCTGAGGAAGTATATATTTTAATCCTTATATAAATGCTAAGGAATTACTATGTATCATTAGCTACCTTCAAATAGATTTCAGATCAGGGTCCCTCCCTGTGACTGAGTAAAAGTGCCCTGTGGGACTTTCTAGGCGCAGTTCCTGGGAGCAGGTAGCCAGTTCTTCTCTAACTGAGCTGCAGTGTAGGTTCAAAGGCCCAGCCTTTTGATTAGCAGCCAAGGATGGAATTGCTGCACTGTCAGGACTCTTTTCTATGTGCGTTAAATGGTAGAATTTGATCTTCCTTCCTCAGACTTTTGAATCTTTAACAATAGAAGCCTTCTATAATTAGAGCTTGGGTGTAACTGTGAGATAAGCCCTGGGCTGCTCAGTACAAGGACAGTGGTTCAAACCCACCAGCCACTCTTTGGGAGATAGAGATTTACAGGTTCAGATCCCTTTGATAGGGTCTTTGTGAAGCTGTATTCACTACATGGCACTGGATTTGGCCTTTGTTTTGGCAGCAGTTTTATGAAATGGGTTAAGAAATGCTGGAAAGGTTTTTTTTTTTCTGAATGGCAAGTTTCTCTACCACCAAACTTAACAAACATTGTACATTGGAGAACTGTGTCTCTAGTTATTCTTTAAATCCAAATTCATGGTTGCAGAAGCAATCTGTATATACTCATAGCACTTTATTAGATCATCAAACAGTAATGTGATGAAAGCATTAAATCATATTTTGAGTACCAATGATAACTTTTGAGGGTACAGAGGACCATGGGGATGAGATGGGCAATAACATGGATGTAGAAAATAGAAGACAGGATATTAAAGATTAGCTCAATTATATAATAATGTGTAATATAGAGCAAGGCTCTTTTCTGCAAATATTAACACAGTCAATCCTCATAACAGTCATATGAGGTGGATACTATTATTATCATTCCCATATTATAGATGAGGAAAATGAAGCATACAGCAATTAAGGAACTTATCCAAGGCAGCACAGCTGAGTGGGCTGGAGTCTATCTTAGGCTAATTGAGAAGCAGCTGAGCATAATGGTTAACTAACACCATTCCCAGCATATTCACTCATCCTGATGGTTAATCAGTCTTAGGTTTCTAAGCAATTTATAAGGAATGATGCAGAGGACTATTTAAAAGAACCAATAGCATATGCATAATTTAGAAGAGAATTGAGAGTGATAAAACTGTCAGTACCTTCTCCTATGGTGATTATGCAAGGCAGAGAAACTCAATTACATCCAATCAAACCTCAAACTCAAACTGTAGCATTGGGTTTTTATTAGGAGTGGTGAAGGCAGAAAAGTACACATTCGATTTCTGAATAAGAAATTAATGATGCACATTAAAAAACCCTTCAGCTGCAGATTTTAAAGCCTATGTTCTAACCAACCCATTGGTAATGTCATCGCATTGTGGGCTTCTACACCGGATCCACAGGGATGGCGACTGCAGCCTGAGCAGTTGCTGAATCCCCTACGAAGATGCTCTCTCAATTTACGCTTGTCCTCAGCTCACGTAGCCTTGAATCTGAATGGAGATGTTCACGTTCAGTCTCACACATATAATTTGATGGTAATGATTAAAAGAATGCAAAACAATTTTATATGTGGTGGACTTGCCATATACTACTGGACATGCCACCAGTAGAAAAAAGTGTATTCCATAAATGATGCTGTGTTGGCTAGCCTTAAATAATACAACTAGAATTCCTACACAATTCCAAATAACAAAATACATTTTATGTTTAAACACCATTGTCCAAATGGCATTGTAGGTCTTCAGTATTTTAAGGAAATGGAGTTTCAACAGGTCCTAATGATTCAACTCAGGAAGCAAGGTTACCCTAAAACATGTCTCCATCCTTAGTGAGTTTTTCTTTCTGTAGAGACTTGCCTGCTCTTATAATGGTGGAAGCTATGCACCAGTACACTGACACACTAGCAGGAAAACCAACCCACATGAAAAAGTTGCAAAGGCGCTTCCCAACTGGTACAGACTAGGATAAAAAGTCTGGCAATCAACGTCTCATATATATTGAATAAAAGGCTAGATGCCTTACCATCTGGTTTAGTGCTAGAAGTTATTGGAAGGCACTCAAAATACTCAGTGACTGTAACAGCAAATATAACACCAATTTTGAAAGTGGTGCAGCACTGAGCAGGTTTATTTCTGGGTAGGTGGAGTCTCCATGAACCAGATCTGAATTGATGGCAATTAACAGCAGCCATGTAATATTTCTGATTCAGTGTTACACTGCATGTGGTCTTTGGTCTAGAATCTATCATGCACATGAAACTCTGGAGAAAACAACTTGAGTTCTAAGCAGTTTGTCACCACACTGAGGTTGCTACGGAAGATAGAGGCTTCTACATCTGAGTGGTAGAAATTCTGCTAATCAACAAGTTACCTTGGAGAGGGATTTATTTATATATTATTGTTTGAAAAATAAACAAGAAAATTTCTAGATTCCATGCCAATTTGAGTATCATAATTGAGTAATGGAGGAAATGTGACTTTATTCCAAATTTCAAGGGCATGTATGTAGTACAATATATGTATGACGTGTATGTAGTGCAGAGCTCTGAGATACAGAGATGCTCCTGTCGTTAAGTTTCCTGATTATAAAGATATTTAAAAGAGGCTAGCTCTCCATTTAGTTAAATGTTCACATATTATTCTGAAATGTTGAAGGAGCATCTCAAAACTGAACATGCCCCCTCTCCCATGCCCTGCCCCTATTTTCTCATGTCATTGACTGGAGAACCCAGAATCTGTTGTTTTGTTTAAATTTTATCTTTCTTTTGAGACTAGAACTCCACATAATGTTATTAATTATTATATCCCAAACTGGCATCTCTGCACTCAGGAATACTAATATTTAATACTGTCCTAGTTTTAGGTGACTCCTAGCCTCTCCACCTTATGTGCTGTCTATCCCAATACATCTTGTTGAGAGTGTTGTTTGGCTCCGTGGAGATATAGACAATGCATCTTTCTTCTGTTGTCTTTCCTTTTTTTAAATGAAAATGGAGTTTTGTTTAAATAGCCATTGGGATAGCCTCATTGTGCTATCAACGTGATGGAAGAACATTGTGAGTTTCCAGAACACTATGTACTCTTTTATTTCTTTTTCTTCTCTTTCAAGACCATTTTGTTGGAAGTTAATATATGTATCATTCCATAGTTCAATGACATCAATGACAATCTATTTCAAACATTCTTTTTCTTCCTGAACTCCTTGACACTGGCTGCCATCACCACCACCCTACTACCACTACTGCCACCCCACTCCCTGTTCCTCAGAAATCCTTAATCTACTTGGTGTTTCTATAGGTTCATCAATCCTAGGTTTTATAGACAGAACAATAGGAAAACATATGACACACATTTAATAGGTTGACCCCCTAATGACTTAACAAATCTTAAATAAGCCACCAAATGAACAAACAAAAATATACAGAAATTGCTGAAAACCAGATAAGGCTTAATGTGGAGCTGAGGGGGAATCAACTAAGAAGGTACTAACCCTCAAAGTCAGGTTTATCCTGTTTATATTCTATAACCATCTCTCCAATGCACTCTGTATAGTAACCACTTTCCCCACTTCCCTCTCTTAAGGATCGAGGGAAATCATGGGAGGCTTATTTCCTATGTAGTTCCCACAAATGTATCTTGGGCTTCCACTGTCATCCATAGCCTTCTACAGACTGTTTTCTCACCATCTGATACAGTTCCCTCTTTCAGCTTTGAATTATGTGCTTTGCATTCCTTTGGTCACTGAATTTGATGTGCTTCTTCCATATGGACTTAGTTGACATCTCACTTAGGTGGATGTTTCTTTGGAAATAAGTCAGTAAGACCCCCGATGCCATTCTGTTATCTGGACACCATCTAAGTTCCTCCCCACATGGTGTTATAGCCCCCCATATCTTATCCAGAGCAATGATGTAAGAAACGATTGTTCTTAAATTGCAGTTAGGATGTCAAGTGAACCAAAAACCTATTCCTGGACCTATGTCTTGTTTTATCTGCCTTTGGCTCCCTTGCAAAGCCTCCTTTTTTATTTATGGTAGAAATTCTTACTGATCATCCCTCTGGGACTTAATGATCTTCTCTTAACAATTGCAGAGGTCCTCACCAACTCCCAGGTCTCTTTATACTTTGTCCCTGTCTGTCTCCTCTTGGTCTCTCTCCATGTGCCCATTAGAAACACTTCAGTCCTTACCATAACCCAGATCTTATATTGGCCATTAACAGCAGTTTCCATAGACTACTCAGACTGCTGTGCTCTTTATATTGCCCAGACTGACGATTTTGCAGGGTCTTATTCATAGGTATATCATTTTATCATTAAGGGAAGACACTATCCTCATCACAGATTTAGCCTCAGGGCCCAATAATAAAATAATAAAATGTAGACAATTTTGATGTATTCAGAAGCATACAATTTTGGCAAGTTAGTGCTTTTCATGTTCATCTCATTTTCTTCTTATGTGTCACACATTATTTTTTCCTATTTGCATATATGATGCCTGTCCAAGGGGTTACTACCCTCATTTTACAAGTGGAAAAATTGTTACTGAGAGTTTCCATGAGTATATGTATATCAAGACGAGACAAGGGACAAGATTCTAACCAAGGTCAAATTTACTTCATCATATAAACTTTTCTCTAATAAGTCAATGAATTTTAAATTTGCTATTTTCCCTCTTTAAGATTGTGACACTTGGTAAGCCTGTATTTATTTATTTTTTGGGTTTTTTTTTGGGGGAAGGGGCACACTGCCCTCTGGTGATCGTGGGAGCTACTCAGCCTTGCTGCTGCTGGATTTGAACCTCCAAGCCAGTGGACTGCAGTCCCACACTCAACCACCACGCCACCGGGGCTCAGCCCAGTAAGTCTGTATTAAAAAAACTGACTGTCATCCCATTGATCCTGATTCATCTCCTCCCTCTAGCACACAGTAGAATGATCCCTCTGGTTTCTGAGGCTGGAAATCTTGGTGGGAGGAGAATGTCACATTTTTCTCATTCAATACAGCTGATGGGCTTGAACTGGTTTCCTTGGGATTGATAGCTCCAAAAGTAATCACTATTCCACCAGGCCTCTTTATGTGTTAACATAAAGCATTAACAAAAATATTTAATCAAATACACATAGGATTGAATAGCTAGAATCCTGTTATACAGAGATATATTATAGATATATTTGTTTGACTGATTTTAAAAATTTATTTTAACTGATTTTATTGATTAAATGGGAAAAAAAGACAAAAACTCAAAATAGAAAACAAGCAAGTTCATATTATTTCTTTCTACTTATTAGATTAATCAAATCAAAAATCAAAAGATCTACTCTTAGAAAACATATTCTAGTCTTAGAAAATGTTTAAAATTTTGATAAGCATTCAATAGATTAAAAGACAAAAGAGGAAGTATGACAATCTATCAAATTGATTTAATTTATGTTTATTAAATTCAATGTCTTCTATCATGATTGAGAAGAAACTCCATTTTTAATAAATACTGGAATATGAGTGATCTGTGACCTTTAGTACTGTACATAGAGATGTTTGAGCACTTAAGTATATTCTGAACAAATTTGATAATGAGTCATTCTCTATATATTTGAGGCCATATTGTTTTCAGATTTACTTTACAATATACTTCTAATGAACAATTTAAGATTATTTTGACCTTTAAGACTGCTGAGTATAGCAAAGCAGATGCCATTGTAGTTTAAAGATTGGAACAAAGTTATATTTGTCACAGTTGAAAATACTCCAATGTAATCTCTTTTTGATTTATGGTCCCAAAGCTCCCTAGAGAATTTTGTAAATCACAGTAATACTGAGTGCATTCAAGTTAATGTTTAGAATTTTGATTCAAATAAAGGGTTGTAATATCACAATTTGACAACTCTGTGCTGGTTTGTTTTTAAGCTTACCATAACAGAAAACATTCTGATTTGAAATTTTCTTTTATTTATGAATTCACTCCAGTAAGAAGGCAATTTATGTCATATGTGAGTCTATGGAAAATTGCTGCATGAGAAGAAGAAAAGAAGATTCTTATAAATAATGTGTCATAACACTCTAATAACGGAACTTTGCTCATGAAATACCTGAATATGAATTATAGTTAGATGTGCCCTCAATTTCAGAATGCATCTAAAATATCACCTTAAATACTTTTGTTATTCAGAAAATTTAGCTGATGCTTTTTCTAGTTTGGACTCTGAGAGAAGGGAAGCTAACCCTAACTACCTGCTGTCACCATCCACGCTAGCCCCCATCACGTCTTTCTGCTCAAAGATTTTAACACAAAAACCAAATGAGGGTTTTGTTGTTGTTGTTTTATTTTGTTAATTGTTTCCTTCAGAAAAGTAGGGAGAGGAGGGGAGGAAGAGGGGAACCAGTCAGCACATTTCAGCACATAAACACACACACACACACACACACATCCAGGGAGAGAACAAAATAAACTATGGAGAAGGGAGACAGAAGCCGGTGTAAGATACGAAAATAATAGCAATTTATAATTTATCAAAAGGTCATGAGGGTGGAGGGAGGGTAAAATGAGGAGCTCAAACTAATGGCTCAATAGAAAGTAAATGCTTAGAAAAAAACATGGCAACATATATACAAATATACTGGATACAATTGATGCATGGCTTGGTAGAAGCACTGTATGAGCCCCTAGTAAAAACTTTTCTTTAAAAAAAAAAGTGAAAATGAAAAAAAAATAGTGATGTGTTTTCAGCCCACTGAGGACATTTGTAACTATACCTGTTGTTCTCCAGATAATGATTAAAGGTATGAAAGGATGTTGATTGCAAAGGAATATGTACTGAACTTAAGAAAATGTAAATTAGATGTTTGGAGATGAAATGAGAACTCTGGCCACATACCAAGAAATATATGAGTTAATGCCTATAAAGTGAAATCACCTGAACACATACTGGGTTACCAGGAAGTATCTGGGAGACAAAATTATTCATCATTAGCCCATCTTAATTAAAAACCAGAAGTGAAAATGTTTTGGGACTGACTGTGGGAGCCATTGTACCATACAGCTTGATGTAATTGAACTGTGGGAAGTTATGATGCATATAAGATATTCCAATAAAGTGATTTTTAAGTAAATAAATGATAAATCAAAAGTTCAAAATTTTCATATTAAACAAGATAAAAATTCACGACAAAGTTATTTTAATAAAGATTTTCATTTTATACCTTGTTTATTTTTTTTTACTAAAAGTAGCAGGCAAAATTTTTTTAAGAAATATTTTGCTGTCTACCTCCTTCATTAGAAGAAGGAAGACGCTTTCTGCTCTCATAAAGATATAACTCTGGGAAACCAAAAGGAGCAGTTCTCTCCGGTCATACAGCATCTTTATTAGCTGCAATTGACTTGCTGGCATTGAGATGATGTATCTCATTTATAACACTGTTTCAGACAAGCTTTTTAAACTCACGCTTTCTCCAACATATCAATAATGATAAATATTATATATGTTTTTGATACATCAATTGAGCTGTCAATAATGTAAGATACATGTAGAAGCCAGGCAAATATGAAACAAAATAGGAAGCCCAGAGTGTGAAGCAGACAATGTAGCCAGTGTTATACTTGAAGGCGTTTTTTAAATAATCAGGTGAAATTGAATTTCATTGTCTATGAATCTCAGGACTTCAGAACAAAAGAGAAAGTCAGGTACTTACATAAAATCCGAACTCAGAATTCTGCTGAGAGGTTCTCTGTGAAAAATAGCCACCCAAAGACATTTGTCCTTATCCAGGTAACCAGTAAATAAATAGGCTGTACTTTATGAAATGGGCAATGATGCTTGCAGATGGAGGTAAACACATTCTGTCTGGAACAAATCACCTTTGCATTGAATTTCAAAGAATCTTAAATATAAATTTCAAAAACTATGAGAGTAAATATAAGACATGCCCGTGGTATGTTGGGGGAGGAAATGTTGACAACTTATCATGCTCAAGGCAGTGTGCTAGGTTTTATGACTCTGAAAATCCTGCTGTATAAGCAAAATCTTTGTACTGAAGGATTGCGACCCTTATGCTTCAAAATCAATTTATTGGTTCGCTAAAGAGTTCATCCTCTCTCTGGAATTCTTTGTTACTCTAACCCTCTCCAAATTTCTTTGTTGCTACAGATCTTAACATTTTTAAAAGAAATACATTACATTATATTTTATCAGTGGTTTTGTTTTACTTGTTTGCTTTTCAGAATTAAAGCAGAAATGATGATCTTTGGTCAACTTTATACTCTAACCAGATGAAGAGGTGTCAGTGAAATATTTTAAAACTTAGGTTATAATTTGAACTATCATGACATTAATTCAATGTATTTAATAAACAGATGTGGTGCCAGTTATTGTCTTAGATTCAGAATATGTATCACTAAACAATACTTTTATTTAAAATTGTACAGAATTTTCACAGGCATAAAGCCTAACACACTGACTTGTCAATATACTCAAGATCATGCACACATCTTGCTGTTGTGTCACAGATAAGCAGGGCTGTAATCCTTATGAAAGAGCCCTCCTGACACAGTGGAAAAGTGCTCAGGTGCCAATCAAAAGGTGGGTGATTTTAATCCACCGCTTGCCTAGAGGAAGATGAGACAGAAAGAGTTACAACCTTGGACATCTCATGGAGCACTTAGTTTTACTCAGTCCTGTAGCTTGACTTTGACATGGAATCATCTCCAAAGTAGTGAGTTTGTTTTTTTATTAGTTCAGGTCAGGATTTTTCTACTACAAAGTCAATGAGCTGACTTGAACCGGGCATTTCAAAAATTTTGTTCTTAAAATTGTTCAAGTCCAGGCCTCTTTCCATGTATTCTTTTAGATAAACATGTTGATTAGTAAGATGATCAGTGAAATAGTGTATGTAAGTAATTCAGCATGGGCTGTCTATTTTTTCCTCATAGATTTCACAATGAATGTGTGATATTCTGCTATTGTCTATTATAAGGTATTTAAATAAAAATACAGTATTAACTGGAATCAGTAATATTTTGATTAAAGTATTTTAACATTGACAGGAAAACCTAAACCTTGAATTCTTATAAGCAAATAATGCATGGTACTTAGAAGTTCAAAACCTAAAGAGACAATGGCTGCAATTTCCCTAGTTGTAGTAAATTGAGAAAACTGATGTCCCGTTTACTAGCTTCCCTTTTCCACCCTTCAATTCTTCCTTCCTCAAGTCTGCCTTTGAAATAATTCCAAGAGATCTTAAATGCATAATTTGAAAACCATTTAAGTAGATGATCCATTCAGGCAAGGGATTTTTCTGTTTCCTATATTTTATTATTTTCTTCAAATTCTTGAGACAAATTAAATGCTTAGATGATGTCAATAGTTGGTTGGAAATTAACTGCTGGTGTGTGTGTATATGTATGTATATATATATATATATATATGATTATTTAATAGTTCTTTGGGATTTCTTCTAGGTCTACTTCATTGAATTCGAGACTGAACAGCTGGAAGTGGTTTCAGAGAAAATTGAGCATAACCTCCCATGCAATGCAAGGCTTCCCTCTACAACAGCTCTGACAGATGGTCATTTAACTTCTGGTTGAGTCCTTCCAGCCACTCAAGTTTATTACTTCCTGAAACTGCTTCATCTTGAACAGCTTTAAATTTTTGAGAATATTTTTTTGTACTGGTCCAAATAAATATCCTGGTGATTTCCAATCGTTTTAGACTCTTTATCGCATTTTTCATTGTTTCTTTCTCATTTAACATTACATATCATATAGGAAAAGAATAAGGAAAAATGTGATAAAATCTATATTTTATGTTTCTTAAATAGATATATGAAAAAACTGTGTCTTTCAATAATATGTCATAAATCCTAACCCCTATGTACATGAATAAGGAGACTAGGTGGTGCATGGGCTAAGTACTTGACACTTTACAAAGAGCCCTGAGATCAAACACAGCAGTTAAGAACAAAGGACTTTGTGGCAGTCATGTGCTTATGTTAATTTTATGACTGAAATATAGGGGTGGAGTCTAGCCTATTAATCTGGAGATACCATTGAGTAGCCGATGAGGCCTCTGTGTGGGCATGACTTTCACCTGAGTCTCCTGGGAAATCTCGCGGTATTTCCCTCGTGATGATGAAAAGCTATCTTCCCCAGTTGTTGGGAGTTTCATAGATGATTATCCACAGGCAACACAGAATGGCGGTAGCTGGGAGGATGGAGTAGCTGGTGGAGAGACGACACGGCTTTGCCCCGATGAAGACAGACCTCTGAAGCTGGAGTGGCATGCTGTTGATGCACCTGAGCCCTGGAAGCGAGGAGCCATGGAGAGACCCCTGCCAGCGCCAGAATTCTGCACCCACTGACCTATGACTTCCTGAGTCAGAAGCAGACTTTATAGACTGATTTCGGGCATATGGGTTATTATTGGACTTATGACTTTGCACTGGACTGGATTGGGATGCCTTCTTAGTGTCACATTTCTTTTGTATATAAACCCTTTCTTTATAACTATATGCGTGTCTCTGAAATTTGTTCCTCTAGACTATCCGGACTAACACAGACTTGTCTATCCACTCCCATAAAAATGCATACTATCGATGGAAGGGGGAATATAATAAACGCAGAACAATTCCTCAGAAAATAAGAAACGTTTCTCCAAGAGGGAATGCTGTGCTCCCTGGGAGCCAAAACATTAAATTAAAAGCTAAAATTCACCAACTTGGAGTTTGTTTGTTTTTAAGTCAAAGATCAGCCACACACACTAGCTGTTCTTAATTTCCCTTCACCATTGACCAGCAGCCCGAGCCATTTCAGTGCACTGTGATTATCATGCCCCCAATCCACCATGAGTCAATCCTTCCATTTCAACCAGTTCCCATTTCAACCAACCTAACCAAACCTTTCACCTCAATGGCCTCTTGGAGTCCTGTGTGAACAGTAGACTGTGTATGTAGTTTGGTACCGATAGCCTCACTACTTAAGCATTTTTTTTTTTGCCTTTAATTTGTTTTGCTTCCTCTTTATCTATAGTAGACAGCCCACAGCACAGCTCTTTATCACGAGTGACAGACACGTGTGCACACTTGCCATCCTCTCCAAATGAGCAAGAATTCCCACGTGAATTGCAAGATTATCTTTTACTTTTCTATTCTTATATTCTTCATTCATTTGGATCTGTAGTTCTTTGGACTCTTATATTCTCTTTTCTTGCAGCCCTGCCCACCTGTGGAGAAATAATGATTTCCAGTCCGACACATGCAAATCATTATCATCTATCTATCTATCTATCTATCTATCTATCTATCTATCTATCTATCTATCTATCTATTATCATTATCTATCTATCTCTCATCTATCTATCTGTATCTCATCTATCTATCTATCTATTATCATTATCTATCTATCTCTCATCTATCTATCTGTATCTCATCTATCTATCTATCTATCTATCTATCTATCATCATCATCTATCATCTTCTCTCCTTGCACTCTGGTCAAAGACCCACTTTTATGCTGTCTTAGCAAGACAACTCCATACTCAGAATTCTACTTTCTGCACATATCTTCTTTTATCTTTTTCCTCTTCTTGGCTTTTCTTTTCCTCACTTTTCTTACTCTTTCCTTTTCCTGCTTTAATTCAACTTACTTTACAATTCTACTTGATGTGATTGGATCACGGAATGACTGTATATATTCATGTGTATATATATGTATATATATTAATAAAGAAACCAATAAAACACTTTAATTTATTTGTGGTAATGGCAAAATATTAAATAAATAAATACAATGTGTTTGTGTGTGTGTGTGCATGCGCGTGCATGTGCACACAACTCCTCTGCTTCTGGTTTATTTGCTTACCCTTTTTGCCTGCCTCATTCGTTTCATTCTGCTTGTTCTCTCCATATCTTAGTGAAATATACTTCCATATTACTTGTTAAATCTTATTGTTCTTAAATTACATGTTTTGATTGTTTTTGCAAAGTGGATGGTTTCTCCAGATGGTCCTTTATTATTAGTAGTATTTATTGCATTTTATGCTCTCTATTGTTCCCCCACGTTCTCTCCTTAAATATATCTATCCCTTTTTCTTCATTTCTCCACATGTTTTCTGACTCCTGTTAAACCTATCTCCTATCACTCAAAGCTAAAAGCACAAAAGAGAAACAAAGGTCATTCCAGATAAAGAAAGACTAAATACATTTGTATGAACCAGACCATCATTACCAAAAAAAAAAAAAAAGTGGTGGAATGACTTGGGCAGACAATCAACAAAAGCAGACTAACAAAAGAGCTTGATGTGGAATAATAGTAGCAGAAACTAGTATAATAAAGGAAGCATGAGAAACAACACTAAATTATAAGAGGAACCAGAATCAATAAAATCACACACACAGCAAGAAAAGAAACCAAACAGGCTGAGCCCCAGTGGAGTAAGTGTTTGAGTGCGGGACTGCAGCCCACGGGCTTGGCAGTTCAAATCCAGAGGCAGCTCTCAGGAGCAGCGCTGGGTAGCTCCACGAACACCAGAGGGCAGTGATGCCCCCTCCCAAAAAAAGAAAAGAAACCAAACATGTACACAGAAAAACAACAGTTCTAAAACTGTAAATATTAATAATGATAGTGTCAATGGATTAAATGCACCAATCAACAGAAAGAGAGTGAATTTTGTCTCTGAAAGCAAAAAACGGATTGGATTAGAAAGCACCATCTTTCTATATGCTGCCGAAAAGGGACACATCTTAAAGTAGAAGATAAAAATAAACTTAACCTTGGGCTGAGCCCAGGTGGCCTAAGTGGTTGAGTGCGGGACTGCGGCCTGCGGGCTTGGCAGTTCAAATCCAGCAGCAGCTCTGAGACCACGACCACCAGAGGACAGTGATGTCCCCCAAAAATAAAACAAAAGCTAACATAAGCTTAACCTTGAAGTATATAAAAAATATGAGAAAATGGCAACTTTATAAAAGCAGGTGTGACATATCAATCTCTGAGCAATTAGACTTCAAGATAAAAAAACATAATGAGACACAAAAACTATCACTACCAAATGATTAAAAGAACAATAGACTAATAAGACAGAACTAAAATAAGCATACTAAGCAGTACCCCCCAAACCAGAATTCTGGTGAGCAGAGTATAGCTTTTGTGGTATGGATTTCCCCCACTAACTAAGCATCTAGCAATGCACACTGAGCTAAGGCACTCAGTGGTGCTGCCTGGAGAGATTCCCTCTAGTCACAGTGCAGATTTTTTGTAAAACCACTTTTGCTCAGACCTCACTTTTTGTGATGTCAGACTCAAGAGAACAGTGTGCAGCTATGACATTTTGGTTCCTTCTCTGTAAAATTGCTGTAGAAACTTGTGATGTTGAACACAGATTACAAGGTTAGTGCTATGGGAAAAACTCAAGGGTGTGAATTTGTTTTTCATTTCTCAAAATATGGAATGTTAATTGATGATAAACCTCATTCTGGACACACATCAACCTCATGAAGGGATTAAAATATTGACTCATTTGGAGTTTGTTTCACCAGATCAGACTGTTACTAAAGCTTTCTATTTATGGATCCTGGAAAGGTTGTGTGTGACAAAAAAACCCTGATTTGTGCAGACAGGAGCCTGGATCTTTCACCACAGCGTGCACTTCCTCATGCAGCCATCTCATTGCACCAGTTATTGGCACCAAACAGCATGCCTCTCTCGTACCATGTTCCTAAATCACCTGACCTTGTGCCATGCAACCTCCTTTTGCTTCCGCAAGTGAAGAGGGACATGAAAGCAGAGTGATTTGATGGTGCACAAGAGGTGAAGAAAAAAATGAGGGAGTTGCTGCCAACCATCCAAACATGAGCTTGAAAAATGTTTCCAAGAATGGAAGAGCAATTTTGACAAATGTATTAAGTATAAGGTAAAATGCTTTGAAGGAAATAAGGTTGTATTGAAAAAAATTCTTTAAATACATAGCTTTGGAAAAGTAATCCTATTTTTGTTGTTTGTGCCCTTTTATACACCCCCACCGAAAAATCCTTGAAGCCCATCAATCAAATCTTCACACAGTAGAAGTGAGAAGAAGACAGCCTAAAAGTAATAATAGGAGGCCTTAATAGACTACTTTCAATAAAGAAAAGAATAGCTAAACAACACACTCAACAACTCAAATTCCTAGACTTATCAGAGCCCTCCTCCCGAACAAGAGACAGCACAGTAGGTATTCTCCTGTAGTGTACAGGGTATGTACTCCAGACTAGGTCACATTAGGCTGCAGAGCAAACTTTAACAAATTTTAAAACATAGAGATCTTATAACCCATTTTTTTTCAGATTACAGTGTTATGCAATGGGATAGGAAAAGTGAAAGAAAAGGAACATAAAGACAACCACATGGAGAGTGAACAACATACTAGTTGACATAAGATCCAACTGCCCCAGGGACCAATCAAAGGCGCTGGATGTCAGATATGCCAGTATCTAAAGCTTACCAGAAGCATTCCCGAGAGGGTACCAAAGTTGTCAATTTTGTTCATCTTTTCAAAACATCTTGTCTTGTTAAAATTTCCCACTGTTTTTCTGTTTTCCATTTCATTTATTTCTGCTAGAATCTTTATGCTTTCTTTTTGTTTTTAGAGATATTCTTTTGTTGCCTTATTTTGTTTGTTCAAGGTGTTGATTTTGAATTTTCCATATTTTTACAGGTGAGTATTGATGGCTGTAACTGTCCTTGGATAACTACTCCTTTTGGTGTTTCCAAAAGGTTTTGATATGTTGTGATATCATTCTTGTTTTTTTAAGGGACTTTAAAAAATCACTTTAATGGGGGCTATTACAATACTTAAAATAGTCTATAAATCAATTGTATCAATCATATTTGTACATATGTTGCCATCATCATTATTTAAACATTTACTTTTGATAAATGTTTGATATCTTTTTTTATCTCTTTTATCCCTCACCCCCTTCCAACCTTTTGACCCCTTGATAAATTATTATTACTTTCATAACTTACATCAACTGCTGTCTCCCTTCACTCAAGTTTCTGTTGCTCATCCCACTGGGTAGGGGGCTTATACATTGATCATTGTGATCAGTTCCCACTTCCTTTCCTCCTCCCACTACCTTTCCCCTTCCCTCGTGGTATCATGCTCCCATTTTTGTTCCCGAGGGTTTTATCTGACTTGGATTCCATTTGCTATGAGTTTTTAATCTGTACCAGTGTACATGCTCCAGTCTAGCCAAACTGAAAGATAGGACTGGGATCATGAGAGTAGGTTGATGAGGACATCTCAAAGAACCAGTGGGACACTGTGTGTTTCGTTGGTGCTATACTGTGTTCTGCTTGACTCACCCCTTCTTGGTGATCCTTTGGGAGAGGATACTCTATTGTCTACAGATGGCTTTTGAGTCTCTGCTCCAAACACCCTCGATCTCAACAATATATTTTTGTTTGGTATCTTGTGTGCCTGTTACCTAATACCATCAACACCTCATGATCATACAGGTCAGAGTGATTCTTCCTTGTGGATTCATTGCTTCTCTGTTAGATGGATGCTTGTTTAACTTCAAGTCTTTAATACCTCAGATGTTATATCTTTTGATAGCCAGCACCATAAATTTGCTTCACCTCATTTGTTTATGCACCCATTTTGTTTGCAGCAATCGCATCAGGAGAGTGAGCATCACAGAATGCCCGGGTGCCAGGTTGTTAGAACAAAATGTTCTTGTGGTGAGAGAGGCTTGAACAGAGGCCCAAAGTCAGTTCACTTCCTCAATGTTTTACCCTTTGAATGTATATATATATATATATAAGGCAATACCTCTATTTTTTGTGAATTAATATCTTTACATAAGTGCACACCTATGTTTATACCTCTAGTCATAGCTTGGCATCCTAGATATTTCCTGATTCTTTTTACCTTTCTCATATCCCATCATCGCCCTTGCCCATCTTCTGCCTCTTAGTAATTTTTCTCAGCTAGATTGCTGTTGCTCCAGTACCACCCACATCTTGACATCTTCCTTATTGTTGCTTTTAATTACCTATCTGTTCCCCTGTCTATGACATTGTTTGCTGGCTACTCCTTTTCCCCACCTTCTCTTCCCCAAAATCTCTCCAGAACCATCTATCCGTTGCTTTCTCCTTGGGCGTGGTTCCCATGCCTACCTTATACAGGCAGACAGAACATCAATAATAGAGAAAAAAGAAAAGATTGAGTAAAATAGAGAAAAAAAAACCAAAATAAAAAACAAGCAAAACAAAAACAGAAAAAACAAAACAAAAAAGCATCTATAGTTCCAGGTATGTCCTCTCACCTTTATGACTATCTTCCCACCAGTCCTGGGGCTTTGGGGGTGTTGTTCCAGGAACGGCCCCTACTAGCTTAAAGTCTATGTTTGGGGCTCTTCAGGGGTTCTGTAGCTTTGCTGTGTTCCCATTGCTGATCTGTCATGTTCCTTTCTTAGGTCACCTCGTTGTTGCAGTGGTCAGATAGGACTCACTCCCCACCGTGTGTTCCCAGTGTCATGGTATGCTCCAGCGATGGGATATCATGTACTCTATGTGTCTTAGAAGCTCCGTGAAGGGCCATCATCCTCTAGATTGGTGCTCCAGAAAGGCATGTGTATTGTGAATCTGAAGAAGACTTTATAGATTGGTACATATGAACTTATATCAGAGTTGTGGGCTTAGACTGGACTGGGTTGGGATGGTTTCTCAATGTTCAATTCCTCTTGTACATAAACATCTTTTTTATAAACATATGCGTGTTTATCTAGTCTACCAAGACTAATGCACCCATTATCATGTTCAGCCTTCATTCAGGTTTGAGTAATTCCTCTCAGTTATGTAGCCCTTGATCTGTTTTTACTGTTTAAACTAAACCTAAACTCCAAAATTGCCTATTTCATCAAGAAAGAAATCACAGTCTTTTCAATAAATGAGTTCCTGTTACTCTGAAATTTAAGTTGTTCTATCAAAAATCAGATGATTCCATAACTAATGAAAGGGCTAATGTAATGTTTTACCATCTTCTATATTGTGTGCATGTGTGTTTTCTGGTGTACATCGGCAATAATATACAAATGAAATTTAGCAAGAACAGGAATGGTTGGATCAGATAACAATATACCTGTGTAAATTAAGAAAAACTCTGGCGGGTGAATAGGACGACTCAGACATTGGACAATGAATGCACATCTCTCTTTAATATCTAATAGAAAATGATATAAACATGTTTATGCAAACAATACTTTCCATATTGACTAACTCATTTGCGAAATGCATGGCTGCTTAGTTGATTTCAACTCACAGCAACCTTGTGAGGCAGAGTGGAACTTCCCCACGTGATTGAGCTAGCTGATAGCATCCACAGTTCACATGAAAGACGTAGCGATATCTTCATAGGAAACACATTGAGAGTAGTTCTGAAAGCAAAATGGATTCCTTTTTCTATGTTTAGGGGCACATCTCATCTTGATTAGCTCACAAAATAAACATTTATTGAGTGCCAAGTGGTTTATCAGGCTTTACATCTGGTACTACAAATAATAGCTGGAATCCAATGGGGAACACTAACAAGGCAATGAAAAATTACAAGACAGTGTGAAAAGTGCTATGACAGAAGTAGTCACCAACCTATTTGCAAAGCGATACAGGGTACAACTTTTCTTGTGTGTTTTTGGCAGATACGGACAGTGGTACCCTGGAAAATGTTTTAAGTGTCAAAGACTAACAAGAGTTTTACCATTCAATTGAAACCTTTTAGCTACATGTTCAATTAAAAGTAATAATGCTAGCCATAGTTTTGTATTAGTGCCACATCCTATATGAAGGCAATGTGCAGATGATTTCTTTTTAATTTTGAGAGATCTTCAACTTATGTTTGCTTCATGTTAAATATTGAGAAAGACCTTGGGAAGATAATTTTCAAAGTCACTTCTGAAAAAAAGCATTTATCCTTTTTTTATTCAACATTAAATTAGAGATGTGTATTCATTTTTCCAGTGTCTGATTCATCCTATTCACCCTCCAGAGGTTTGCTTAAATTATACTGAGAGATTGCTATTTGGTCCAATTGTTTCTGTTCTTGCTAACGTTCATTTGTTTTATCTTTAAAAGCTTTGCATATTATTTCCTAAGGATTAAAAACACCTTGTTTTAGCTGATGTCTATTCTACTAGTATATTTATCATAGGTTATTACAATTTGAGCTGTCCTTCACCCAAATTGTACATAATTAAGAATATAAGCTTAGCTCATAAGTGACTACTTTTCTCAAAGTCATTTTTCACTGTGCTTCTCTGAAATTCCTCCAGATACGTTTCAATGTCCTGATCTGTAAGTGCCCAGCTGGATGAATTTTAAGCTTATTTACACGTACTTTGCCTTTGATGGCTGCTTTCTGCCCCCTGGCTCTTGGTTTTGGTTATATTTGGCTATAGCCCGCAATAAAGTGTTATTTGGCTGTCTAGCAAGTATTCAGAGATAGGTTTGCATTTTCTGAATTCTAGGTCAATATTACAAAACACAAGTAACATCAAGCATAAGAAATTTAAAAATTAAATTATAGCCACTAGCTAACTCATGCATAATCAAATTATTATGCAGAAAGATTTCACATTGTATTCACTGAAGCTCTCAAACAGACTTTATTTGAAATCAAACTATATTTTCATAAATATTTGTTGTGCTCATTTGACCATCTAGAAAGCCAAAGTTAAGCTCAAACATTTTTCCTGTAGAATGACCTCTACTCATGAATGCTTCTTCAAACAACAGATTTAAAATTTAAAATGTGTTTGCCAGCATCTGAAATTCCCCAAAGCTCAGGTTAATTACCAAATGCTCCTGCAAGCTCAGCAGCAGCAGCAACACCCTGAGCTACACAGACCTTATTTCCTATAGAATTGGCATGTTTTTGAACTTTGTGAACTCTCCATAGACTTCTTCACATCACTCCGGCTCCTCCACACTAAAGGTTCATTTGCAATAATTAAATATGTTGGGCAGATCTTTAATCATCAAGCTACACAGAAGGGTTGGTCAGGTAAAATTGACCAATATGAATAAATTGCATAGTTAATTTATATGTGATTGCTTTTAAAGGAAATTTAATCCATAATTCAGTTTGCTCATTCACTCAGTCACACAATAATTAACATCTCAGTCTCATAATAATAAGCATCAATTCGTTCTTAAGGGTCTGGAAGTGTACTGAGGGTCATGTAGTGATTATAAATTAGTTCTGAAACTCATGAAACTTAGATTTATCTGCAGCACAATGCAGTTGTTAGGGACCAGAGCGGACGTTTACACATGTTGCTACGTGAACATTAAAAAAAGGACACAGAATTTGCTCACAAATGAGGCAAGCGAAGGAAGAATTTATAAAGAAAGCATGATTTCAATGCAGATTGATACGTTATTGTAGCCTAGATTAGAGAAGGGACTAGGAGGAAGAGGCTCTATGAAGTGCAAGGTCACATGAAGGGAAACAAACTTGTGTCCTGAGGTCTAAGAAAGGCTGGACCCATCCCTTCCTTGTGACCCTTCTGTGCGGCGATGTCCTATTGTCTATAGATGGGTCTCTGCTCAGACACTCCTCATTCTCAACAATGTTTTTGTTCACTTGTTTTGGCTCATCTGATGCCTGTTACCTGATCCTATCAGCATCTCATGATCGTACAGACTGGTGTGTTTCCTCTCTGTGGGCTTAGTGCTTCTCTGATGGATGGCCGCTTGTTTAACTTCAAACCTTTAAGACTCCAGATGCCTATATCTTTGGATAGCCAGGCACCATGCACTTTCTTCACCACATTTGCTAATGTACCCATTTTGTCTTCAGTGATTGTGTCTGAAGGGTGAGCGGTGCAGAATGCCAGATTGTTAGAACAGAGTGTTAGAAAAAAATCCAAAAACAAACAAAAAACTAGCCTTCAACACCCCCAAAAGCATGTACAATTTTAGGTCTGTCTGATGATCTTTATGACTATGTCTGCAGTAACCTTGGGGAGTAGAGGTTCCGGGAACTGCCTCTCCAAGTCTAAAGTCTATTTTGGGGGCTCCTAGGGGTTTGGCTTTGTTTTGTACCCATTGCTAACCTGCTATGTTCCCTTCTTGGTTCATCCCTTTGTGTAGGTGGAGGTGGTCACACCTGACTCACTCCCCACTGTGTGTCCCCAGTAATGTCCTCTGATGTGGTATGCCCCCATGAGGTCTCAAGCTAGTATTGGCTCTACAGTCTTCTCTGTGTCTTGGTAGCTCTGTGCAGGGCCAACATCCTCAGAGTTTGGTGTCTAGTTCTTAGTTCTCTCTTTGTCCTTGGTTAGCTTCTGTAGGGGTGTGGCAGGCTGGTCCCTCTCTTCAACCTGTAGGTCTAGTGTTGTCCTCTGTAGCATATACTTCTGGGGAGGGGGTCAGTTTGGCTTTGATTGAGGATGGCCCTGTAGACCTCTCTGTTCATGAGTAGCTACATGTGGTTACTTAGCCCTCAAGGCTAGATGTGCCCTGGTGAGGTCTGCATTCACACTCCCATTTGTGTGGAGACATAAACAACACCCCCACTCTCTCCCCCACCCCCTGTGAACTAGTGCCCTACTGTCCCAGTGCCATCATTTCCCTCTTTTTCCCTCTTCCCCACTCCCCTTCTTTGTGTTGAATGATATGTATATCCTTGGGCTTGGTTCCCCCTCACCCACCCAATTACCTGTACCCCAGCCCCAAAAGGGTGAGATCAGTAGCTTTTGTTTTCTATACCTACTGTGTTGATTATATTTACCTTAGAAAAGTCATGTTGTACTTGTCCCTTTGTGATTACTAAGTTCACTTAGTCCAATCTCCCCCAACTCTTCCCATGAAACATTGTGCTTCATGTGATCATCAACATTTTTTAGTGATGCATAGGACTCCATTGTGTTTATGTGCCAGAATTTCGTATTCCACTCATTTGTTGATGGAAATTTAGGTTGTTTCCAATTCTTTGTGAATTGTGTCCGCTCCCCGCCCCCACATCCCCTATCATAATCCAAGTCCAGCTTTCCACTCCAGATTGGACTGGAATCTGCACACTGGTACAAATGTGAGCTCATAACACCTGGAATCCAGGTCACATAAATCCCCAGGAACAGAAACATGAATAGCAATACCAGAAAGGTTGGGGAATGGTGGGAAGAGAAGAGAGAGTGGGAACAAACTGCAATGTTCAGCACTTAGTCCCCTGCTCCCTAGGGGAAGGAACGGCAGATGTGTGAGTGTAGGGGGTATAGTTCAGTGTGAAACATGAAAACAATGGGGAGGAAGAAAGAGGAGCTGATTCCAAGGGCTCAAATTAAAAATATATTTTTAGAAAATGATGACAGCATATGTAGAAATAAGCTTGACTCGATCTATGGATGTATTGGGAGCTGTAAAAGCCACCAATAAAATGATTTAATAAAAAATAAAGGGTGAAACATACACCCAAATGTAGCTAATTTTCATGGCTAAAGTAAGAAGGAAGACCATATTGGAGAGTGGTCAGGGTTGAAGTTGGGAAATTAGACAAGGGTTAGCTAATGCAAGATACAGAATGATCAGGGAATAAGATTAAAATTTTTATTTGATGTCAATGGTCTATTTTATAAGCCAACCCTCTCCATCGTGTGTTTTCCTTAAGTCACCCCAGTGAGATAGCCTACTCTCTCTCCTTTCCCACCCATTTGTTCTTCCTCTCCCTGCTCCCTGCTTTCCTCTCCCTCTCCCTCTTCCTCTTTCAGACGTCTCTCTTTTGAACTTTCTCCCACTTTATAATAAATTCATTGATATTGATTTCATTTTCTCTATCAAATCTGATCATTGAATCCACTTCAAACATTAAAGCTATGCTACCATTGCATCTAATCAAAAGTTTCAAGTATTCTGAAGTGTGTACAGTATTAAAATAAAGTACTATTATAAAGTCCTAGTTTTTCCATCTATCACCAATAACTGGAAAATAGGTAATTCATCCAATTTTGTTATTTGGAAACATGTAAACAATAAAGAAATATTTGTTTTTGCAGTAAGTTTTATTTTTTAATGATTTTAAGTCTATTAATTGTCAGAAGTTCAAATAAAATTAGAATACATGACTGCTCCATTTTTAGCAAGTAATTTCTTAGGTTAGAGATCGATAGTTATCTGATTGTTCCTAGAGATTTGAATTTCTAATTGTACCAACAATTACTTAAATATTTTACAGATAATCAAGAATGTGTTTGCAAAGGGTTTTCTTTATTGTGTAGAGTTTTCACAACACACACACATATATTGGAGGCAACATATTCCACTGTTGGTGACAGAAGTATAAAGGAATAGAGTGGAATCCACTCCTCACTTCCCCCAACTACACAGAAAAAGAGATCCAATTTCACATGTGCCCAAGGAAGATACCTAAGGGGCAGAAGACTACCATGCCTCCACTCCAACCTTCTTTCTTTTATTCCAGCAATATGACAGGTCCATCCTAAAGGCCTATACTTTGCTGATATATGTGAGTTCACTAGAAATGTTCACTAGTTACCCCAAGTTAGGATCAGAAAACATAAGGATACAGTTATTTTTGTCAGCAGTACAGGTAGGCAGGCACATTTCTCCCTGATTTTCTCAAACATGCAGCCCTTGGACTCTGCCTACCTCTGGCAAGTGTTACAAAGCTCCTTTATCCCTGATAAATCTAATTCTGTAAGGGAGATGTAGTACACTAGTGACTCTTCTAACCATAACTCTTCATTTGATGCATTATAATTCTTGATTTTACCTATGGTTATGATCCCATTTTTCAGGAACTTCTCTGGTACAGGATTAAAGTGGAGTTAAAGCTCTGATTTCAGTAGATAGTTTTGAGCCAAGTCACACCCTTTGTTTCCTTGGAGTCATCTTTATGATGACTTTACTAGAGCATGTGACTTAAGGCACCATCCTTCATCCTTGTCAGCTAAAAGACACCCCAAAAATACCTCTGTCAAAGTCATTCCTCAGTACAGAAGCACCATCTGGAACAGAGGGAAAACCCAAGAGGATTAAAAGAGGACATTCAAACACTCTGTCTGAAGTGGTGGAGGCTGCCAAGATCAGATGCACCAGGGACTGTGGCAGGGAGACTCAGAGGAGCAACACTAAGACAATGTGGTACCTTATCCTCATCTGGTCCAGGACTATGGGACTGTGCGACCCAGCAGCAGGTGGTCTGACTTCCTGATCCACAGTGAATATAGCCAAGTGGCCACTTGGCTGAGGGGCCAGAGACCAGAAGCAACTTGACTGCTTGCCAAGCAGAGGTTTTGCTGTGGACCAATGACTATGTCCTTACTGTTTACTGATCCTGCTATTTGGTGACCGCTTAGCTTCCCTAATGGCCACCCTTAATCGTGAGTATTATCTGCTAGATCTGTGGGACCACTGTAATGAATTATGATGTTTACTTCCAACATGGAAGTAAAGAGTCATGAGAAGAATGACTGGTGTCAGAGTAGGGTAAAATAGGATGAAGTTTGGGGTCATAGCTGACCCCTGCCTTATAGCAGTAGGGAATTCAGAAGAAATCATTAAATCTGGGCTTGTGCTGGGCCCTGAAGCACCCCATATTCTGAAATACCCCCAAACGTTACACTTTGCTCTCTGTGCACCAGGAATCTGATGTTTTTGAAATTGCCACATGCTGGTGGTACTTCTTTCTTGGTGCTCCTAGAATTCCCTCTCTTCCTGCTTCTGAAATAGCTCATTTTGTCATGAGTAAGGTAGAAAAATGGACAAGTCTGATCATCTTAGTCCTAACTACTCTATTTGCATGGTCCCATCCACGTGGGAATTACAAGACTATGGACAGAAAAGCATACCAAGTAATTTCATTTAATCACAAATGTTAGAATGGATTTTTTTAGAATGAAATAATATGGGTTCACAGAATGCCTCAGGTATTTAGGGATAATTTTAAAAGACGAATTTGAAAAGGAAAATTTCAAAGCTGAAAAGGGATGAATATTAAGGCAGGGAAACTAAAATGTTGATTTCAGGGAACTCTTGAATTTTAATGATTTATTCTGAGCTCAATTATTTTATTCTGACCTCTCATCCAAGTTAATTCAGATTTCATCTGGAAAAATGCCATGATACCTTTATCATTCTACAATAATATATTTGTCTGATACAGTGCCTCTGGTTATTATTATGAGCTTTACAGCAGGTTTCTGGTAAGTTTGAACTCAGATATTTTATTTTAAAAGCTTGTTAATGAAGCTGTCCATTAATGCAACAACAGTGTCTGATAGGGTCTGGATAATGTCTAAATATTGATTGTAGTGTCTGTCACAGCTTTAGAAGTACTTCTGTTTAGTTCAGTTTAGAGAAATCAGAAGTCAAAAACTGGCAGATAAAGAGACTGCATTATTTTTCTGAAATTTAAAATAATTCAACATGTTTATTTCTAATGTTGCAAACAAAGGAAAACTTTAAAAAATCCCAGATTTATTACTGGTAGCATTGACTTGTGGTGGCTTTGGGTTTACACCCATAATAAATGTGCATCAGAGTATTCAATTTGTTTTTCTAATGTTATTGTATTAAATATGTATTTTTAATTTGCCATGTTAGCCAATTGTAAAAAATAAACAGGTATACAATTGGGTGCCATTGATTACATTAATCGCATTATGTTTAGTTCTGTTGTATATATATATATATAAATGTGTGTGTGTGTGTGTGTGTGTATATATATATATATATATATATATATATATATATATATACTGTTATCAGTTGAAACTAAGTCAAGGACACCTAATAAATAGTAGCAGTGAAATGGTAGCTTGTTGTGATATTGTTATTAAATCTTTTGTGGTAGTTACATGATTTCATGTTGACTTGATAAATAAGTGTAGAAGTGGAGTTTAGCTTGTCAATTGGTTCCTAGTCTGGTGATGCCTCCTTGTGGGCATGATCTTCTCATGGAGTCTAGGAACTTCCTCTCTTTCTCCCTGGAGGTGGGCCACACTCTCTCTCTGCTTCCCCTTCCCCTTGAGGCGCTACACTGAAGCTGGAGGAGCCAAGTGGAGACCCGTGCTACCACTGTATCTATTGGCCTGTCATCTTCCTGCATTTGGCACCATTGCAGATGTTGCATGAGTCTGAAGAGGAATTTATAGACTAATATCAGACATATGGTCTAACGTCAGACTTAGGACTTGAATTGCTCTTTGATTTCAACCTTCCTCTTATACACTTATGAGTGTCTGTGGATTTGTTTTTCTAGTCAACACAGCCTCACACATATATGGTCATATTTTTTATTGATCCTTGGTATACCATTTTTGAATAAATGCCTATTCAAGAGGTCTGTCCGTTTAAAATTATCTTTCTGTTATTGAATTGTAGAAGTTCAGTATGTTCTCTACCAAATACTTTTCCAGATTCGCAGGTGCCTTTTATTTTACTTGGTAAAATCCTTTTATAGGGCTGAGCCCAGGTGGTGTAGTGGTTGTGCATGGAACTGCAGCCCACTGGGACGGAGGTTCAATTCCAGCAGTGGGGCTGGGCCTCCTACTCCCACCACCGGAGAGCAGTGATGCTTCCCCCCAAAAAAATCCTTTAATAAACTAATATTTCATTTTTATGATGTCAAACTTATCAGGGTTTTTTTTGTTGCTTTAAATTTTGTATTATATTTCAAAAAACTTGAGGCTTTATTCCTCCTTTTGATTTTTTTAAATAGTGATTTAGCTATTATATTTAGGCTCGCTGATCCTTCAGTCCTTTTAAATGATAAAGATCCTCTGCAATTTACTAAAGACAGTGCTTTTTTCCTGTTGAATTGAATCGATACCCTGTTGAAAATCAATTGTTTATAAGTGTACAGGGTTTTGTTGTTTTTGTGTTTTATGCAATTACATTACATTGCTCTGTAGTAGTATGTCTGTCCAATACCAGACTTTTTACTTACTGTAGCTTTGGGTTGTTGTTATTCTACTTGCATTCCAGTTGACTCTGACCCATGTGAACTCATGTACCCCAGGGCTAAATAATGTCCAGTACTGTATCATGTTCATGATCATTGCTGTAGACCAGTGGTTCTCATCCTGTGGGTCATTCACAGGGGTTGCCAGATTCATAGCAGAAGCAAAATTACAGTGATGAAATAGCAACACTAGTAATTTTATGGTTGGAGGGCCACCATAGCCTGAGGAACTGTGCTAAAGGGTTGTGGCGTTAGGAAGGTTGAGAACCACTGCTATAGACGAATCCATTTGTGTGGCCATGGTGCGTTTTGAGTTTCTTTAAAATTAAGGATCTAACCTTCCACTATGGTGTTAGATAGTATACTGCTGTGACCTATATATTCTTCAAGGGATGATGTTTAGGAATAGATTTCTAGACTTCTTGCTTAACCTATTATGCCTTTATGTGGAAACTCTCCTTAAACCTGTTTTTCAGAGGTGAACTTGCTGACATCTGAAATATAGATTACACAGCTTCCATCCTCCGGAAAAAAGATAAGGCATCATACTTAAAATTGACAAGATAGAGGTTGTATGTAGCCTTATAGTATATCTTCACTATAGTATATTTGAGAGTGTGAGACTTGCTGCTTTGTTCTTGTTTCAGAATGCTTTGGTGGTGATCACTAGCAATTCTAATTTGAGATCTGGCTTTTGCAATTCTACAAAAACAGGTACTGATCATTTGAAAGCATTTATGCTGAATATAGATTATTTTGGACATTTTTCACAGCTGAACATTATTATGTGTTCTAATTTGTGGAAACATTATTTCTTTCCATTTATTTATGCCTTCCTTAAATTTTTTCATGTAGTTTTAAAGTTTTTTGTGTACTAATATTTGACCTTCCTGATTGACATTTTCCTAGGTAATTGCTTATTTTGTATCTAATTGTAAATAATATTCCACCCCCCACCTCCAGGTATTTTATTTTTGTTTTTATTGTTTGTTTGTTTGTTTGGTGTCGCTGCCTCTGGTGGTCTTGGGCAATACCCAGTGCTGCTTCTGAGAGCCATGCTGCCTTTGAACTGCTAAGCCCAGCGGGCCGCAGTCCGCACTCAACCACTTATGCCACCGGGGCTCAGCCCCTCCCCAGATATTTTAATTAATGTTATATAGAAACCCAATAATCCATTTCCATTGAGTTGGTTTTAACTCAGACTGTGACCTTTTAGGATATAGTAGAAGTAAAGACTGTAAAGAGTGTCATCTTTACAGAAGGAAACTGATATATCCTTATCTCATAGAGCATCGGGTGGGTTTGTGTCACCAACCTTTTGATTGGAAGCTGAGTACTTAACTGCTATTCCAACTGAACTTCATACAGAAGCACAAGGAATTGTTTGGTGTTAGCATGATATCCTATAATTTGGTTCAATTGATTTATTAGCTCTGGTAACTTTCTTTTGTAGTCTATTTTTCTATGAATTGTTCATGGCATCTGCAAATAGAGATAGGTTTCACTCCTTTTCTTACCACCACCAATAAAGTTCACTGACATGGAGTCAATTCTGATTCTTACTGATCTTATAGGACAGAGTAGATTTGATTAATAGGATTTTAGAAAGAATAACGATTTCAGAAACATTGCCTCAACCTTTTCCCATGGAATATTCAAGCCACTAACCTTTTGATTAATAGCTCAGCATTGAACCCACTTTGCCACCAATTCTCCTTGCATATAATCTTAGATGTGTTCCATAAATAGCCTTTGCAATATTGACAAGCTTCACTTCTTTTTCTACTTTGTTGAGGTTTTTTTTTTTTTTTGAATGTTGGGTTTTTTTTTGATGCAACCGCTCAATAGATGACGGAGGACTGGTGGCATCATGGGTTACATGTGGAGCTGCTATCTACAAGGTCAGCGGTTGAAAATCACCAGGTCCCCTGCCAGAGAAAGATGGACTGTCCATTCTCATAAAGAGTTGCGGTCTTACGCCAAATCATCCTCAGTGAAAAGGAGCCAGCTGCGATGCAGAAATCCAGAAGGGCACATCCATGATCTTTACTTGAAGTGTTGGAGGCTCCAGAGATGAAAACACCAGAGATTATGGCACTTACACTAAGAAGAGTGGTCCCAGGACTATGGGGTACCCTTATCTCATCTATACTGAGGATGGCTTTGGTGGAAGTATGATTGCCTATTAGCAGACCACATGTCCCCAGGAAAATGCTGGTGTCGTTTGAGGTCACATCCTTTAGTGAAGGCTTAAGGATGCTCCTCTGAGGAACTAGAGTGTGGCTTTGCTCACACTCTAATGAGGCAGAGTCAATGATGCCTCCAACGAGCAGGTTGTGTTTGGGCCAGATTTCCTAGAGACACGCATGTGTGTGTAAGAGAGAGCTTCCTATGAAGATCTGAATATCAGGAAAGCATCTCAGCCCAGTCCATCTCAAGTCCATACGTCTGACGTGAGTCCACAGTCCCTCTTCAGACTCACGGAGCCACAGGCAATGATGCGGAATGCAGGAAGATCATAGGCCAGTGGGTGCAAACGCCTGTGGACCCAATAGTGGTGGATGCATCTCCAGGGCTCTGGCAGGTCCGCAGCAACTCTGCGAGTGGCTTGCTAGCAAGAAGGTGAAGCAGAGAGAGCAGGGAGTTTCACAGGACCCTCCTTATGAGGACGTCATGCCCACAAGGAGGCAGCATCAGCTTGTGTCCTGATTGGCAGGCTATACTCCACCCCTACCCTTCAATTGATTTGATTTACACCCTATACTGAAACAAAACAAAACCCAAATTTAGGGCCACAGAGTTGATTCCAACTCATAGAGACCATATAGGACAAGGTAGAAACACCATTTGTGGGTTTCTGGCTGTACCTTTTATGGAAGTAGAAAGTCTTGTCTTTCTCCCTTAGAGTGATTGGTGCTTTTTAAGTGCTCACTTTCTGGTTATAGTTCAACACATAACCCCACTCCATTTGTTCTTAATCCCACCCTAATTCTGTTTATTTGTATAGTAGAGAATGCCATCCAAAATGGGATTATAGCAACCGATTTAGAGTCCAGAATTATAATATATATCATAAGAAAGCAGGCTAGAAGGCCATGTATATGACTGAAATACAGATATAAAGATGAAGGTGAGCATTTTTGTTATGACATAAAGAAAAATATTGAATAATGCAGAAATGTAGAATCTGTGGTGTAGCTATACTAGCATGTCAGGGTCATACAGAATGGAGCTAAGCATCATCATCTAATTGCCAGAAAGTATTTAGTTAGAATAACAACCATGTTTAGATCCCAGGAGATAACTCTATCAAGTTATTGTATCATTTAGATGCCGAACAGATGAACAGAAATCAGAGAGTGTCCTTTATTAACATTTCTCACTTTTGACATTCAGGGTAGTAAAAAGAACAATAGGTGAGCTTTGTTTTTCCAGAGTACATTCAATTTAATTTATGACAAGTTCAAGAATAATTAAGAATTAGTGAAATTATATTTATATCTATGCATAAAGACTTGGATGTTCCTTTTGAAGGATGAAAATCTAAGGAAACTTCAGTAAGCAATTCTGTTATTTGAAGTGATTTTGCATTCTAGATAAAGAAAATTGTTATTTTTTAAACCAAACACTAAGTGAAGCATAGAAATGTGTATGTTTGTATTTTCCTCTGTCTTATGCATGTTTACATGGCTGCCTTAGAGGTCAAAACTGCCATAAACAGTACCATATCAATTAAGGCTGTCTACAAATTGAAGTGCATTTTGGCTCTCATCCACTCTGAATAATGTGACATATCTGAAAAAAATCAGTCATCTGCAAAAGTCTGAACTGAGGATCAATTCACTAAGCTTAGTTTGTTATTCAAAACAGAGATTGTGCAGTCTCAACACACTTAAATTTCCAACACAAAATGTACTCTTTGCTCTGACACGCACATGTTCTGAGTGGATGGCGGCTCTGCTTAAAGTCACTGTGATTCTCCCACTGGAATGAAGCATAGCGCCCCAGCCAGGACCTGAACATTGCCAGATGGCCATCACAGAGAGAGTAGGGACACTTGAAAAACATGCATTGATTCTTTAAAATGTCTTCTGACAAGTGACATGCAGGCATTTCTGCACTTTACTAATTAATGCTTTGACCTTGTTTGAGATGAAGATCACAGAGTTTAAACCCCTTGAAGGGAGGAACACTGATTAAGTGTAATATAGTCAAAAAATTTGTGGCTTATAGTGATCAACTTAATAATCTTTCCAAAAATCCAAACCTATTTCTATGGAGTAATTTTCTGACTTGTAGTAACCTTCCATACAACCCCAAAATCAATTTAAAAAAAATCAACATTAGCAATATTTTCATAATTGTGAATATATCAAACATTTAAAAAATTCTTGAGTTACTAGACCAAAGAAAAATAATTCCAATAACCTGTGAATTAAAATATAGAATTGTTTATAAAAATAATTTTATCTGCATTTCAACGTCACAGATACATTGTAACTGCAAAACCTTGTGAGCCTTGTGGAGGCAGTTTCTCTCCACCAGAAATGTGCAATTTAAAATGCGTATTCATTGTCCAGATGTGTGCCTTCACCCACTTCCTTCTTGTCCATACCCCAGGGAGGAGGTTATATGTAGATCGTTGTAATTGGTTCCCTCCTTTCTAATCCACCTTCCTTCCACTCTCCTGGTATCGCCACTCTCACCACTGGTCCTGAGGGGACCATCTGTCCTGAATTCCCTCTTTTTCCAGCTCCAATGTACTTCCCCTTGTCTAGTTGGATCTTCAAGGTAAAATTGGGGTCATGATAGTGGATGAGAGGAAGCATTTGAGAACTAGAGGAAAGTAGTGTATATCATTATTTCTAGATTCTACCTTGACTGGCCCATCTTCTCCCTTCCTGTTGATGGGCTTTAGGTGTGTAGCTCCCCTCATTTATAGTGATATAATTTTAAGTTCTTTGATGCTTGACACCTGATTCCTTCAACACCTCATTGTCACACAGGCTGGTGTATTTCTTCCATGTGGGCTTTGTTGCTTCTGAGCTAGATGGCCACTTGTTTACTTTCAAACCTTTAAGAATCCAAATGCTATGTCTTTTGATAGCTGGACACCATCAACTTTCTTCACCACATTTGTTTATGCACACATGTGTCTTCAGTGTTCATGTAGAGAAGGTGAGCCTGATGGGATGCCAATTTAATAGAACAAATTGTTGTTGCATTGAAGTATTTGAGTGGAGGTGCAATGTCCATCTGCTGTTTTATTACTAACCCTATAAGTATATTCCCATAGATCTATTTCCCCATCATTGGACAATGGATGATATGATAAAATACTGATAATTTGGATAATTTGTAAATTATTAAGGGTTGATAGAGGTGGGGCATGGGGCGGGAAGGGAAATATGAAGAACTAATACCAGTGGCCTAAGTAGAAGAGGATGTTTTGAGAATGATGATGGCAACAAATGTGCAAATGTGGTCTGCATACAGTTGATGTATTATTTATCATAAGAGTTGTATGAGCCCCTAATAAAATGATTTAATTAAAAATGCACATATATGACAGGCTGATAAGGACTGAAATTCCTGTACCACTGGCTGTAAAGTGCCACCACTTTGGGATAGCTTGAAATGATAATTAGGAAACTGTTGTATGAAAGAACTGTGATATAGAGTTGGAACGTCAAAGTGTGAAAATTATCATGAAGTTTTAAAAAGTACAGTGCCTTAAAAAATCAAGAAAAATTTGTATATATGAACTAGTGTGATGGATTTCATTGTATTCTCTCAAAATATGTATCAACTCCCTTTGGCACCTATTTTCTTTTCTTTGGCAGTCCTGGAAAGATGTAATAATCCCTCATGATGTGATCAGTTAGTCAACTGTAAAAAGGATTCGTGTCTGATGAAAACGTCCTTGGCCTTTCTCTAATTCTTATGCTGTGTTATTCTTTATACAGTTCAATGTCTTGGACTATGTGCTCAGTAGATAGAATGAAAAGGCATAGTGATACAATATAGCCCAGACACACACCTTTCCTGATTTGTAACCTCTCATATACGCTGGTCTCTGAACATGCTCCACATGAGTGCAATAACGTGATATGGCATTCTCATTATTTGTATTAGTATCCGTTGTTCTTAATGAGCCACATAGTCAAATGTATTCTCTGCTTTCACCAATACCTCTACTTCAGCAACGATATTAGTCATTCCATGTCTTCCTCTGAATTCATTTGAATTTCTGGCATCTACCCATTTATGTACTTTTGCAAATATTTTTGAGAAATGCATTTTCAGTTACTTATGCTTCTTTCCCTTGCTCTCCATCCAGATATATTTTAATAGATTCTCCTATAAAAAAAAAGTCTCCCTGGGCACCAGCATGTTACAGCAAGTTGAATAAAACTTCCTTCTAGTTTATTCTTTGCTCCAATACCCAAGACACTTAGAGAAAATGCGTTTTTTCGTCTCCTGGAAAAATCGGATATTCAGTCATTTGTAAAGAGATACTTAAACATAGAAAAGTAGATAGTTTTCCCTTGGCACATAAGTCTGTGGTTTTATATTTTTTGATAAACTAAAAATGACCTAGGCGCATTGAAATTGTCTTCAGCTTTAATTCCCCTGTTAATTGACTTTATATGGTTCTGTGTGGACATAGTCTTTTTGTATTTTAGTGAAGTAGAGGATAATAATTTTAGAAGTCAAAAATGACTTTTGTTACTTAAATTTCCAATGGTTAAAATTCGAAAGAAAGATAATCCATATTTTTGTGAGATCTAGTTAAGTATTGACTATTTTAAATTGTCTAGGAATATGTACAGAAATTAGACACAAAAAAAGATGGCTCACTGGTGATAGAAACTACACCCATATTTTCAAGGGAAAATTTTCAAGAGATCCCATATTTTCAAGGGAAATAATTTAGCCCTTGCATGTCCCCTTTTTCAACCACTTGCGTGGCTATAGTCATAGATATCACCGGATAAAATACATCGGGATCAAATTGACTTGATCTGTGGAAAAAGCTATAGAATGACACAGACTTGTTTACTCTTCTGGCAGTACTTAATTATCATTATTCACCAACCATAATTCAAATGAATTGATTTCACTTTGGTCTTTCTTACTCATTTTCCAGTTTTTCCATGTATAGGAGTCAATTGAAAGTATAATGACTCCTGAAAGGCACATATATCAGCCTTCTAAGTGACATCTCTACTTCTAAAAACCATCAAATGCTTTTGGTTGTTGTTGTACCAAAAAATAATTAGCCAATGTTCAATCATTTTAGGAGGTAGTATATAATGAAGTATATGATGGTATTAAATAACAAAGGCCAATCTGACCTAAAGACCTTGGTGAACAACAAGCCACCAGCAATTTACAGGTACTAATTAAAATGTTTCACAAACCAATACAGTGCTGGAGGCAATCAATTATCTATTTCAAGATATTTTAAAGACAGCTACCTGGGCACGTAATGGGAAAAATCCATATTTGTGGCCAATCCCAAGTGTAATCCATCATTGAGCATTTTTCTTTCTTTCTTTCTTTTGTTTGTTTCCAATTAATTTTATTTAAATACTTTTATTGGTGGTCTTACATTTCTTATCACAATCCATACATTCCTCCAATGTTTCAAGCACATATACCTCCATCATCATTTTCAAAGCCTTCTCTTCCTACTTGAGTCCCAGATATCAGTCCCCATTTCATCCCCTTCCCTCCCTCGTCTGCCAAACTTCGTGAACCCTTGATATGTTATAGATTATTTTTTCCATATCTTACATGGTCCTCCATAACCCCTCACTCACTTTTCCATTATTTGTCCTCCTGGCAGGGAGTTCTAGATTGATCTTGCATTGAGCATTTTTCAATCTGTGTGCTGATCACATGATCTGATAATCTGAGCCATCTCAAGAAGGTGTCACACCTTGCTGAGTGAAACCAGGAAGAATTGAAATACTTAATGATAAAAATAAGACTGCAGTTTTTATTATGGATTATACCTCAATATAAAGTAAACACAAATCTTCAAAATGGACAAGTAAGCTACATCATGCTAAAAAGAGAAGAGATTGGAATTAGTAAATATTATTTTATTTTACTTGGATCCACACTTACTGCCCATGAAAATAATGGCCAGGAAATCAAACCATATATTCTATTAGAAAAATCTGTTGCAAAAACAAACTTTTTGCAATATTAAGGAAATGTGTTTTCTGATGCATTTCTCAGTTTTATCAGAAACTTATATAAGGAGCAAAGATGCCACTTTGAATACTAATCAGATATTTTAAAGTACTTTATAAGTATGCAAAAACTGGAAAATAAGTAAGGTTAAAAAAAAGAATAAAGCTCAATTAAAGGCCCCTGATACAACTACAACATACTGAGTAAAAATGTCTAAGTAAGGGGCTTAGCCCTTGTGACCTAGTGGTTGAGTGCGGGACTGCGGCCCATTGGGTTGCTGGTTCAAATCCAGCAGCAGCTCTCCAGGAGCAGGGCTGGGCCTCCTACTCCCACCAGAGGGCAGTGATGCCCACAAAACAAAACAAAACACCAACAACAAAATGTCTAAGTAAGAAAACAAAGCTAATTTCCTGTGTTACTCTAGGTTGTAATCTGTGCGGAAGCAAATCACCACGTCTTCTCTTCCTTGATGCCATTGGTAAGTTTCAAATGACAAACTTTTGTTTAGTAGCTAAACATTAAACTTTGAAATATTAGAGTTTCTTTTAAATTCATCTAATTAATAACCATTAAATTTTCTAAGGAGGTCCCTCTTGATATTAAAGGAAGTTTTTGAAAGTATAAGTCATCATTTTAAAAGTAATTTCTCTTTGATTTTTTAAAATTTTCCAGAGATTTCCTTTTGATTCAAACACTCACAATGTTGAGTTTGCTATTGTTTCCAGACACACTTCTCTGTTTAAATTTATTTAAAATGTCTTTAATATTTTTCATTATAAATTGGGATATAGTTTATTTTCATGATCAGAACTTTGGTTCAATATTGATTTACTTTAATTTCATTTTGCCCCCCCCCCCCCGCTTACTTTAATTTCTTTAAAGAAAATACATTAAACTTATAAGTAATGGATGTATCTCAAATAACTGTGAGAAAAGCTGATTAATGTGTATGTAAAAGTTGAAAAACAAATCTCATATACCAGGGAAATTAACTATAGAACAACTGGGCCATAGAAAGCAGCATAGTACCCAGGAGGAGCAGCAGCAGGATATGGGAATTGAATAAACCTGTTTTTCACCATGTGCTCTCTGGCAGCTGACACTTTGCATTTTCTATTTTGCAATATACATCTCTTGTATTTTTCATTTAGCACAATGGTTACCCAAAACAAAGCAAACCCTATTGTATTATTGTTTTTATTACTGGCATTTTCCTCGGAGTAAGGAACAGCAAGGCGTTGGGCAAAAGTAGCAGTGAGAGTGATTTGTAGGGTCATATGCTAATTTACTTGGACTAGGATTCGTAGTGCTCCAGCTGTTATGTAATGCAGTGATTTAACAGATATGCCATCATCCAGCTGCCAGGTAGGCAATCATGTAGTTGTTGTCCATTTTGTGGCAACACGTATTTTCTCATAACACCTATTTTCATATAATGACTCCATCTTTCAAATCTGACCATGTGGATAAATAAGGAGAGAATTTTCTTTTTCTTGAATATTACTGAAAACTATAGCTTTGAATTTTTTTCTCTGAAAATACTACTCAATATGTTTTCATTTAACCTTCGTCATTATTAACTGGTGTGTGATTTTGTTTAATGTTAGCCACCGTGAAATTACAATTCATGGCAGCATAGTCAAAATAAATCCATATAGAAACAATGTGGATTAACAAATTTGTGAATTCACTTTGAGCACGGCAGGGTTCTGAAAGATTGTTTTTCTCAAGAATCTCAGAGTAGTCAGTGGGTGATTAAAAAGTCAGAACTGGTCAGTTGCTTTCCAAGGTCTCTCTTGAACAACTCTTAAAAGGAAGGCAAGATTTGTTTCTGACATTAATCTTTAAAAAAAATAGCAAGTAGCTAACATTACAGAGTTTGTCACATAGACAAATAAGATAAATACAACATTTTCTTCTGTGTATTTCTGGGAATGAACAATTCTATCAGTGGATGAAAGTTGATATGCTAAATAATTATTATATTGAAATTTAAAATTGAACATAAAGTATGAAAAAAAGGACAGAAGGAGAGTATAGAGATACAGGTTTCTAGGCTGTGCCCAGACCTCTCAGCTTCAACTAATGGCTCTTCTCAATTCTTTTTTTTTTTTTTTTTTTGGCTTTTCTCAATTCTGAACCTCACTCCCTGGGAGGTGTTTTCAAAGGGCATCCTGAATCAGGATGCAGCATGGAACAAGCAAAGGACCCTTGCCCATTTTAACCACTGTGAATTCATAAATCAGTTCATCTTTTTGCATAGAGGATTGATGGGATCTATATTTCTACTATTCTGTATGGAGTCTTGGAGGCATTGTGCTTTAAGCAATGCAGCTACTAAGCACAATGTCAATGGTTCAAGGCCACCAACTGTCCCTCAGGAGAAGATGAGATGCTATGCTTTTGGAAAGGTTTTCAGTCACAGGGATTTTAAAGAATAGTTGTACTATGTGCTAAAGAGTTGCTGTAATTTCGGGTCAATCCAGTGGCAGTGAGTTTGCTTTTCTGTTAAATTCTCAAATAGCCATATTAAAATATTCATCTAATAAACCCTACCCTAGTAAACTTAGCACATATTGACAACTATAATATACCTTATGTACATATATATTAAACATGTAATATTATATATGATTATTTATGCAAGTAATACATGAGCCAATTTCATTGCCAGCAAACTAAAATTTTAGCTTGACTCCCTGGAGCAAGTGGCGATTTCATTTTAAGTGGTGTTTTGATACTTTGTATTGATGCAGTGCCATTCAAACAAAATCTCAAAGTGCTGTACAAAGTATCAATTAACGGCAATTATAATAGCCCTTTCGTGTGAAGGGTTATTTGCAGCCACCTGTTTGAAGATGAAATGTTCAAGGGTTAAGAGGCTTGATAAAGCTGCACCACAAAAGTACTTCATAAGCTGAGGTCATCATTTGAAACTATCAATTTCTAGCACTTTCAAACAGCTCTCAGTTTATCTATCTGTATGTCAACAGCCTAAATAATTAGCATGCTATCTTTGAGAAGATTTTGAAAACAAAAGTAACAATTCAGAAAGTAAAAAAGGGCAATGTTTAGAAAGACTTTATAAATACATCTGATATTCATTGTAATACTTGATGCTGACATAGCTGACTTTTTCAAAAACAGAGGTCTTGACTATATATGACAAGAAGTATTCAGAATCTGTATTGCTTGGGAAATGTAAAGGTGAATTGGCTAATTAGCATTTATTACTAATTTAAAACACATTTAGGGTCTGACTCCCTGTGGCGTAAGTGGTTGAAATGCGGGACTGCAGCCCGCGGGCTTGGTGGTTCAAATCCAGCGGCCGCTATCAGGAGCGGCACTGGGTAGCGGCCACGACCACTAGAGGCGGTGATGCACACACACACACACACACACACACACACACAACATGTAAAATCTTTTACAATGATGACTAATTTAGATTGAACATTTTTGTACATATTGCTTGCTATATATGTTCATATATATGTACAGGATTAATAAAACTTACTTCAAAATTAATGTTAATTGTGATAACAAAGGCACAATTATGCTGGATGTGATTGAACTATGGAATGGTTTGATATATGTATTAATTCCAGTTAAATTTCAAAAAGTTGAGTGTTTCAAAATTGTGGGAATTTTAAATTATGACAGATATTGCTGAAATATTTCATAAAAGTTGCTCAATTTGACAGTCCTTTTGATATTTCCTTAATAATGCCAATAGAATATATTAGCAAATATTGAATTTTCCATTAATCAATTAAAGTGAAAACGCTATTTTTAATACTCTCCTAAATAAAATTAGGAGCCTTTAAAATAAACAATAATAGTAATATAATAACTTCAATGATGCCTAATTTAGACTGAGTAGCCATTTTGTGAATAGCCCATAATACTTTAAGTAAACCAACTGACCATCACGCTGGTCAGGAGCAGTGTCGGTTTTCATTCTCTAGGTAGATATAATCCTTAGATCAATTTTGAAAATATTCATTTTTCAATTATATAATTATTATCTGAAGTTTTAAGGGAGTTTTAATGGATGGCCACTTAGTTATTAAAATGTTCTTAATTTTATTTTGAAGTGATTAAACAATAGCCAAAGTGTCTTGCTGGTACTATTTCTTCAGACAATTCGTGCAATATTTTTCAATATTTCATAAAAGTTTTGCAAGAATGAGGGTTTAATTCTCATGGTTTACATAAGCATTGTGGAGTCATTATGGACTCCTGGTTACATGTGGACTGTGATGCTCAGGTGAGAAATTCAACACCACCAGCTTCTTTTCTAGAGAAAAGCAGCTCCTCTAAAGAATTGCTCCTCTAAAGAATTACAATTTTGGGCTGAGCCCCGGTGGCGTAGTGGTTGTGCACAGGACTGTGGCCCACCGGGATGGAGGTTCAGTTCCAGCAGTGGGTCCACAGGGGCAAAGGCTGGGCCTCCTAATCCCACCACCAGAGGGCAGTGATGCCTCCCCCTACTAAAAAAAAAAACAAAAAAAAGAGAATTACAGTTTCAGAAACGTACATCAGTCCTACTCTGTCCTGCAGGATGACCGTGAGTTGGCATCGACTGGAAGGCAGGCCTTCCTTTTTCTTTTTATGTGTCCATTTCAATTTGTTTATTTGTTGGAAAGTAAGTTAATCCTTACTTCTTACAATTGTAATTTGAGCAATCCAAGGAGCACAGTATGTTGTGTGCATGTATGGATCACTGTTCACACTATTCTATTCTTGGATTCCTGATCACAGATCGTGAGATATTTTAACTTACTGTTACTATTGTACTAAAAGATTTAAGCTGACATTTGTGAGATTGATGTTTATTTCATATATATGAGAGGTGATAAATTTAAGCAATCATTACTATAATTATTTGACATCAATTATCCTGATAATTCAAACATAGACTTCTTTAAATAGTGAATGAACTCTATAATTGAATAATTTCCCTAATAAATTTTCATTTTTTAGTAGGGTGGAAAACTAATTGTTTCTATATACTATTGATAAAGAAAAGGATACCTGAGCACAGAGGTGTGCATGGGGACATATAGAGGAGGCAAAACTTAAAGGTTTCTCGAATTAATTCCAATGTTGCATCTCCTTTCATATTTACTCCCTAGTTTTAAATGTGTGGGTACTCATATAGCTTTGAGAAAAAAATGACCCTACAGGATGATTTGGGGCTGTTGGGTGACTTTTCAAATATTTACCACATATACACGCATTGAGAAGGGGTAGGGTGTTGCTTCCTCCTAGGATGGCTCAGCTACAAACCCAAACATTGATGGTCCAGACCAGGGAGAGCTGCCTTGGCAAAAGGCTGTAGAGCTACATCTGAAAGCTAACAAGAGGTTAGAGAGTGCATTTCTTGGGTGTAGCAGACAGAGCTGCCATGAATTTAATCCTATGAAAGGCTACTGGTGGTGAGGTAGTGGTGAGGATGGGTTAGGCAGATTAAATGGTGAATGCATTGAATATTTTAACTTATTCTGGCAAAGACTGGTGTGTGTGTATATATATATACATACACATATACATATATATGATTATAAAATCATTATTTATATATACATATATAACTTATTTTCTCACCATTTGTCTGCCATTTTATCATATAGTGGTGGTTTGTGTGTTGCTTTGATGCTAGAAGCTGGTATTTCAAATACAAACAGGGTCATCAGAGTTGACAGTCTAAGGACAGACTTTAGAGAAGGAATAACTTGTTCAATTCTGAGAAATGAGATGCTGAAAATGTTACAGGTAGCACTAAAGCATTGTCAGACACTGAAAACATCATGCTAGAAACAGAACACTGCCAGAGATAGTGCCAAAAGATGAGTCCCTTGTGGTAGTTACATAATCTGTTGTCAATTTGAGGTTTAAGAGGGAAGGGGTGGAGATTAGCTTGTCAATCAGGTCACAGTTTGATGACCTCATTTTTAGGTGCTAAGAAGATAGATAGTTCGCTAGAGGCAGAACACACACTCATTCCCTATGAGACATTCCTGAGGACAAGACACATGGAGTTACTCTAGACCCCTGAAACTGAAGGAGCCATGTGCAGACTCCCTGCCAGCACTGAGATGCTTATCAGGCCACTGATTACACAAGACTTCTCACCTACTGGCCTGTGACCTTCCTCCATTCGGCATCATTGCATGTGTTTTGTGAGCCTGAAGATAGATTGGCATCAGTTATATGTGATGATATCAGATTTATGGACATAATCTGGACTGGGTTGGCATGTTTTATTAATGTACAACTACTCTTCATATAAAATTCCTGCTTATAGACATATCAGTACCTATTGTTTCTTTAGTCTACCCAGACTAACACATCCCTCAAGTCAAATGACATTCAATATCTTACTTCCTTTTCAAAGTAGAGTTGATCATAATGACACAGATGGAGCAAAGTCTGAAGAACTAAAGCTTTCAATAACTTAAATGATGATGGGGCAAAGCAAAATAAGAAGAAACAGTTGTATGCATCAATAGGTAATTTGAATTTGAAAATATACAAAATATGAGCCTAGGAAAATTGAAAATTGTCAAAAAATAAAAGGTACAAGTAAAGGTATGTATTTCAGGTGTTATTGAGTTGAAATTACTGTTTCGGCCATTTTGAATTGGACTATTATATGCTTTATTATGCTGGGAAAGACAGATTCAAGAAAATTGGCAACATATTCATTATCAAAAAGGGCATTTCAAGATTTATCATGAAGTACAATGCCATATATAATAGGGAAATATCTATCTGAATAAAAGGCAACCCACTCAATACAACTATTATTCAAATTTATGTACGAACCACCATAGCAAGTGATAAAGAAATTGCAGAACTCTATCTACATATTAAGTCTGAAATTGATCAAATGTGCAATCAGGTTGTACTGATAATTACTGATGATTGGAATACAAAAGATCAAAATAAACAGGAAGGAATAGTAGTTGGAAAATACAGTGTTGGCAATAGAAATAAAGCTGGAGATTACATAATAGCATATTGAAAGAGCAATGGGTTAATCTTAGCAAATTTTTTTTTCAACAATACAAATGCCAAATATACATGATGATTTATTCAGATACAATACAAAGAAATCAAATTGATAACATCTTTAAGAAGAGATGATGGAGAATCACAATATCAACGGTTAAAATGAGGCTAAGACCCAACAGGTCAGAAAATTGCTAATACTTAAGTTCTGGTCGAATATGAAGAAAATTAAAACAAAACAGAAAATGTGCTCATTTATAGGGTTAATATTAAGACAGCAAATGGGCATCCAGTCAAGTACTTCCTCAATGCAAGAACATTTTGTTCTATTAAAATGGCATTTCATGATGCTCACCTTCCTGACATGATCACTGAAGACAAATGTTTGCATAAGCAAATATGGTGAAGTAAGCTGACATTGCCCGGCTACCAAATGATATAGCGTCTGGGGTCTTAAAGACTTGAGAGTAAACAAGCGGCCATCTAGCTCAGAAGCAACAAAGCCCACATGGAAGAAGCACACCAGTGAGTGCAATAACAAGGTGTTGAAGCGATCAGACTTCAAAGAACTAAAAATTATATCACTATTGTGGTGGTCATGTGCTTATGTTAATTTTATGATTGAAATGTAGGGGTGGAGTCTAGCCTGTTAATCTGGAGATAGCCATTGAGTAGCCAATGAGGCCTCTATGTGGGCATGGCTTTCTCTTGAGACTTCTGGGAAATCTCGCGATATTTCCCTCATGAAGATGAGACGCTACCTTCCCCAGTTGTTGGGAGTTAGTCTGAGAGATGAATCAAGGAAAAGACAAGATGGAAGCATCCGAGAAGTTGGAGGAGTTAGTGGAAAGACCATCCAGCTTTGCCTTGATTGGGCCAGACCTCTGAAGCTGGAGTGGCATGCTGTTGTTGGACCCTGAGCTCCAGAAGAGAGGAACCATGGAGAGACCCCTGCCAGCACCGGGATTCTGCACCCACTGACCTGTGACTTTGTGAGTCAGAAGGAGACTTTATATACTGATTTGGGGCATAAGGGTTAATATCGGACTTATGACTTTGAACTGGACTGGATTGGGATGCTTTCTTAATGTCCTATTTCTTTTATATATAAACCTTTTCCTTATATCCACAGGCATGCCTATAAATTTGTTCCTCTAGTCTACCCAGACTAACACAATTATAATTGAGAGGAAGTACAGATTGGGGACCCAAATCCATTAATAGGCAAAGTGACAACCTCTCACAGAGGTGTTGTAGTGAAGAGATGAGTCAGTTAAGGTACAGTGTAGGTACAGTCAAGATACAATGTTCAACTTTCCTCTAGTTCTTAATGCTTCCTCCCACCCACTATTATTATCCCAATTCTACCTTACAAACCCAGTTAGATCAGGGGATGTACACTGAAGAATTCAGGAGAGATGATCCCTTTAGGACCAGGAGTGAGAGTGGTGATGCCAGGATCATGGAGGGAAAGTGGAATAGAAAGGGGGAACCTATTGTAGGGATCTACATATGACCCTCTGTTTGGGGTACGGACAACAGGGAAGTGGGTAAAGCGACACATCAGACAGTGTACAATGACAAAATAATGTCAATTTTCAGTCATGGGGGAGGGGGAGGGGGGAGGGAGGGGAAATACGGGAAGCTGCTACAGGGGGGCCTAGGTAGAACAAGGATGTTTGAGAATGATGGCAACAAATGTTCAAATGTGATATGTGTACAATTGATGTATGTATTGATTATGATAGGAGTAGCACATATTATAAGGAGGGAGCAATCCTGATAGATATATTTATATGTTTAATACTAAGATAGAAGCTGGACCCTGGATCCCCACCCAGGCACTCTCCCTCAAGGCAAGAACACTTTGTTCTATTAATTTGGTATTTCAGAATACTCACTGGCCCAATGTGATCACTGAAGTCAAATAGGTTTATAAGCAAATGTGGTCAAGAAAACCCAAGGTGCCCACCTACCAAAGGACATGGAGTCTGGGGTCTCAAAGCCTGAAGACAAACAAATGGCCATCTAGCGGAGAGGTATCCAAGCCCACAGGGAAGAAGTGGCCACAAGATGTCAAAAGGACCAGGCCACAGGCATCAAACAGGAAAAATTGTACCGCTGTGAGCGATTTCGCTTGAGACAACCACTGAGGACATGTGGGGATTGAACAAGAGTGATAAAAATGGCTGATGGTACTCAGCTGTCAAAAGATGTGACATCCAAGGTCTTAAAAATTCGAGGGTGAACAAATGGTTATATGGCCCAGGAACAACAAAGCCCACCTTAAAAGATGTACACCAACCTGCATGACCATGAGATGTGGAAAGACCCAGATATCAGGCATTCAAAGAACAAAAATCATATTATGGTGTGCACACCCTCGTGACAAGATCATGGAAGACAGAAAGGAGCACACACAGACAGAGGAGAAATCTGATGGCACCCAACTACCAAATGATAAAGCACCTGGGATCGCGAAGGCTTGAGGGTAAGTGGATGGACTCAGAAGCAGCCAAAGCCCACATAGAAGAAAAGCACTAGCATGTGTGATCACTGGGGGCTGAAGGGAGCAGATATCAAACATCAAAGAACAAGAACCACGTGACGACGAATGGGGGGAGAGTAGAGTGGGGACCCAAGGCCCACCTGTGGGTAATTGGGCACTCTCGCACAGGGGAGTCTTGGGGAGGAAACAGGCTAGTGAGGCTCAGTGAGGTGGCAATGAAGCATACAATTTTCCTCTAGTTCCTGAAGGCTTCCTCCCTCCAACTCTCATGGTCCCAGTTCTACACTATTGTGGAGATGAGAAATGGAAATGTGGGAAACCCAGTATGGATGAACCCCATGGGACCAGTAGTGGGGATGAAGCTGCAGGATGGGTGGAGGCAAAGTGGGGTGGAGAGGGTGGCCAACTTCAGAGATGTACATATAACCCCCTACCAGGGGGACAGACACTGGGGGAGAGAGCAAGGGGAGACATCAAGCAGTATAAGTTATGACAAAACAATAATTTATGGAGTATTGAGAGTTGGTGGGGGAGTGGGGAAGAAGGATGGTGGGAAAGGGATGGGAGGCTGAGGTCAGAGGCTCAGATGGAAAGGTGGAGGTTCAGAGAGTGATAACAACTGCAGGCATGTTAGGAAGTATGACATAATATATGTATTTATGGATTATGAGAAATGATGTATGAGCCCCTAATAAAATGATTAAACATGAAACAATAAAAAAAAACAGAAAATGCTGAAAACCAGATCAGACCAACATGCATTGTGGGGATGTCAACTGAGAAGGTTTTCACAATTCATGTCAAATTTATCATTTTGATTTTCTATAGTCATCCCTCAAATGAACTGTTTTTGGTAACTAGTTTCTTCCCATTCCTCTTTTATGGATAGATAGAAATCTCAGAAATGTATCTTGAGCTCCCACTGTCAATCATAGCCTTTTGCAAACCAGAATCTCATAATTTAAGTTCTGATATTGTCCTCTCCTTTTGTTTCAGATTATATAGTTTACAATCTTTCAGTCACTGATAATGGTGTGCTTCTTCCATATGATTTAGTTGATCTTTCCCTTAGATGCCTGCTTGTTTGGAAACAAGCCTTAAGACTACAGACACTATTATAGCTGATAGCCAGACACCATCTAATTTCTTCACCACACTTTGCTATAGTAGCCATATCATCTGTCACACTGATATTTAGCAAAAAGCATTTTCATTTTAATGTCATATTCTGTTATCAGAGACTAGGAAAATAAAATAATCTCATATCTTGAAAATGTATTTATTTTGAAGGTTTCCAAATTTTAAAATATCACTTGTTTGTGATTGAGTGAATAGTGGTATGAGGATTTTCTAATTTATTTTAAGATTCAGATTCAGATTTTGAGCACTAAATTATCTATATGTATATATTGTTTCTTTTCATGCCACTGTACAATTTCTTTCAGACAAAGTATGGATACTATGTAGAAAGGATATTGAAATGCTTGAATTTTTGAAGCAAAATTTTTATGTACTAAGTCCTGTTTCTTTTTTTTTATATTTTGGAGAACAAAGATGAATGCTAGTCATTTGAAGGACTGCTTCATTTCTGGGTCTGCTTGAGCCTCATCTTTCTAGATAAACTTTAAAATTCACTTTAATACCTTTTACACAACATTATCTCTTTGCCAACATCTGTAAAACTCTTCAATGCAAAAATATCCAATGGTGAGTCCGACTCCTTCATGTGGATGGAAACTACCAGGAACTCAGCGAGCCCAACTGATAGCTGCACCTTTAACATGGTGAGAGGTGCCTTAGAATATATCTTCAATAGCACTAACCACAAAGATTCAGCATCCATAAAGGTATTATTTACATTTTGATGACTTACGAGAAATATTTCTGGGAATAAAGTGTGAGCTAGCTATGCATGTTGTACAAATCCAGTTTTACAATTTGCAGCATTAATGAATAGTTATTATCTCACCCCAAACAAAAACAGCAATGAGAAAACAACACACCAGAAAACAAATAGCACATTAAGAGGTCTGCAAACCCTATCAGCACAAGCTTTTGAAAATGTTCAAGAACAATGATAAGCTTTAACAGGATAAACCCATAAACATCCTTGATTTCATTAAATGGTGGTGACTTTTAAAATTTTTGTTTTTAATTAAATCATTTTATTGGGGGCTCTTACATCGTTTTTCACAATACATAAATAAACACTGTGCCAGGCACCTTCACATGTCCGCTGCTATTATCATTCTCCAATCATCCGCCTTTTCCCTAGTATCAGCTTTTCCCCTTTTCCCCTGCTCTCTCCTTCCCACCAACCCTCACTACTTTATAAATTATTGTTGTTCTGTCATATCTTACCCTGCCCAACCTCTTCCCCCAACCCACTCCCCTGATGCCCATCCTTCAAATAGGATCTTATGTGTATATCCTTGCAGTTGGTTCTGTCTCTCTACCCCACCTTCTCTCTACCCCTCCAGCAGCTCCAATCTAACCACTGGCCCAAATGGGTTCACCCATCCTGGTTTCCCCATCTCTCCAGCTCCCCTCTCCACCAGTGTGCCTTCTCCAGTCCATCTGTATTTGTAAGGTACAGTTGGGACCATGATGGTTGGGGGGCAGAGGGGAGGAAGGCTTCAGGAACTAGAGGAAACTTGTATGCAACATCACTGCCCGACTGGGTGGCAACTTTTAAATATAGCATGAGTGATGCAATAGTTAAAGACCCAAAGAAAGAAAGCTGACTTCTGAAGGAAAGGCAGGCAGTTAGAATCCACTAGCCGCTGGACAAAGATAATAGTACTTCTTTCATAAAGATCTGCAATCTGTAAGTTTTCCCAGAGTTGGAATCAACTCAATGGTAATTGTCTTGGATTACTTTCCAATAATTAAGAGTTTTTGTAGTTGCAGTGCTGTTTTTCATGGGATTTCAATTTATCTTTAATGTTTCCTATTATTTTAGTTTTCAACTTCAAGCACAAATATAATAAAATTTTGTTCTTTAGTTAATAGTCTTTCAAATATTTTAATCATTTTACTGGGTTCATAATTGTTTGCTTTTCTCCTTTCCAATGAACTAGATCCACAAGACTGTGCCTCAGCATTCCACATGCGCATACCTCACTCTCAGACTCGGAGGTTAGTGCTGGTAAATGTGACGCTCTATTTCCCCTCCTTCTCTGAAGCTATCCCTCCATTGTCCTTTGACAGATTTTGGTATAAATGAGAAATCTGCTGTAACCCTACAATTTTTTTGCAGCCTCTCTCTCTACCTTTGATAATTTAAATATTTTGTATCTAGTTAATTTTTGTTGTCCTTTAGGTGAGCATTTATAGAACAAATCAGTTTTCCAGTCAACAATTCACACACAATTTGTTTTGCAATATTGATTGCAATTCCCACAATAGGACGCTTTCCACTTCCTCCCCATGTTTCCTTTTATCTTTCTTCCTATTTCTCCTTGCCTTCTGAGTTTAATCTCTGAGCAAATGTCATGTTTGGACCTCAAATAGTTGGTTGTTCTATGGAGTACTTACTTTCCTGATATCATTTATCATATAACACTCACTGTCATCATGCCAACTCTTAGTGACCCTATATAGGGCAGGATAGAAGGTGACTTCTTTAGAAGTAGATAGTCTATAATGTCTCTGTAGTCTATTCTTAGTCTGGAAGCTCTGAAGAAACATTTTCACTTTGGCAAACCTAGCATACAGCAACATACAAGCTAACACAGTATGAAAAACCAATAGACAAATGGTTGATATCATTTCTTTCTTACAATGTGACCCAGTGCCATTCTTACCCTCATGAAGTGTTCACTGAATATTGGGTGCTATAAAACACAGTGGAGAAGTCAGAGGGTACCTGGCTCTCAAAGTGGACGGTATCTAGGTTTTATAAAGCCTACCTACAATAAGCCAAAAAAAGCATACAAATATTAGTGTGATAAAAGGATATATAATATAATTCATTATACAAGGAAGGTATGCATTAGAATTTAAATTCTAGAACACTTGGCTTATGGAAGACTACTGTTAACAGTGGAATCTATAACTTCATCTTGTGTTCATCCTCCATTTTAGTTCTTACTTTTTAGTAGCAGTTTGAAAACTGCGTCATCAGGTAGAGTGTGTTTAAAATAGATTCCAGCTCACGTACACAGCCCTAGGATGGGTGTCCTCATCTTCAGTGTATGTGCCTTCCTATGTCCTTAGTGACTTACAGAGGGGCATCTCTAGGAAGTCAGGATGCTATCATGGTATAGTTATGAGTCTTATTCTGATCATCAAGCAAGTAGCTGGGGAGGGGAGTGGGAGGTTAAAGGGCTCCAGAACAAGTGCTGTAAGGTTTTGTGATCTACACTTGTGACTGTCTTACATTCAAGGTCTTTTTCCTGATTCCTTTGTCCTGCCTGTGTCAGTGATAAACTGATCTACCACAGATTGTAATTTTCCGATAATTTTCTATCAGATCAAAGTATTGTTCCAATGGCTGTGAATCCTTTGGACATCATTGTGGCCTCACGTTGATGATCTTCTCAACTTGAATGATCTGCTTCATCTTTGTCCACTTTGAGGCTTAGTGAAGGGATCTGTGTATAAAAGAAAGGAGACGCCTATGGGTGTTTTCTGTTCACCTCTGAACAAAACTAAAAATACCAGGGTCCTCTTAATTTATAGGCTGTCAGCAATCAGCATTTTGAAAATAATGTATAACAAAATGTAAATAATTTATGCCTACAAAGTCATCATTAGATAATTGTGTGGGAAGTATTGAGATCCAGTGAAACATGGAAGAAATCCCTCTCATCCTTAGGTAATTGGTGCTGGAGGAGAATTTCTATGTAAAAGTAGTTACAACTTCTGAAATACAAATTTAATTTCTTCTTTCTCCAGTAAATTTCCAGTCTTATTTTCCCTAAGATTTCTTTCCTTCATAGAGTTCTTTTTCCTTTGCAGATGTGTATTCTGCATGGCCAAGAATAGAGGCTTTCAGAAACTGTTAATCCTAAGAAGCAGACTTCAAAGTCCTTAACATATGGTTGCTGTTGATTGAATTTATCCAGCATAACAAGAGACCAAGATACCATTTCATCCAGCACTACAAAGTATCACTTTATGGAAAGCCATTAGCCAGGACTCTAATTTATGAAGTAACATGAGAAATGCAAACAACAACAATATAATTAAACTGTCAAGTGTGATTGAGAAATTTATATGAAAATGCATGCAGTCCAGGTATTCCCCCCACACCCTTTTTTAAGGCTACATCAAAACAGTCGATTCTGACAATGTTTATAACCTGTCGAGAGAAAAGACTATACCCGACAAGGCTATGTGTCCCTGAAGGAAAATGTTAGCTTGAAAACACCATTGATATAAATATTATCTCTTTTCTATTTTATATACTGAGTTGCTAAACTAAATTTATGTTAAAACATAGTTATCTAAAAGCTATATATAAATAAACACCAGTACGTTTGAATAATAAGGTAGACACACACACACATATATATATGTGTGTGTGTGTGTGTGTGTGTGTGTGTATTTTTTTCTCCTTGATGGCACCTAGCTAGTTGGTGCTGCCCAATAGCAACCCTATGTCCAAGAGAACTGGGAATTCCAATCAATGGAGTTAAAGAAAAGTGTTCATGAATTGTGAAATGGAAGGTTGATTTGCACTATAAACTTTTCAATTCATAATAAAAAGTTGATAGGCAGATATATAGATAGAAAGATGGGAACCTAGTGGTACTCTTGGGTAGTCTTTGAACCACTAACCACAAGGATGACAGCTCATACCCATCGCCTTTCAGGAGAAAGATGAGGCCCTCTGTTCCCTTAAAATTTAAAGCCTTTGAAAGCCAATATAGAGTTACTATGAATTGGAATAACCCAATGCTAATGATTCTGTTTATATAACATATGCATAAACTAATTAAAATAAGAAGTGAATTTTGTGGTTGTGCAAGACTGTGTGTGCGAGTGGGAAGCCAGTCTTTCTCCTGCTTAGCTGCTGAGCTGCTGGTGGTTCCCAACCATCCACCATGGGGAGCAGATCCAGCGCTTAACCACTGCACCACCAGGGCTCCTAATATAATGAATTTTCAAAATTTCAAATTTGAACAGCCAATTTCAATGATCAGTCTAAGACTCACCAGACCGCAAAACCAGGGTCCAGACACATATCACCATATAGATGACTTTTCTATGACACACAGCAAAGCGGATTTCCCGTAAGCAGTTTGTAGGTACTTCTGTTTGATCTACTGACTGCAATCACCAAAATATAACATTGTCCTACTTGTTCCTATGCTTTCTGTTTCCATTCCTCTCCTCTCCCCATCCTAACCCTTGCCCTTACCATCCAGAACTTTGTCCTGGGGTTAATGCTGCCAAATATTAAAGGGTTAATATTCCAGAGATGTGTATCAAGGCTAGTATTATTATTCCCTATGTAGCCCTGTCTAATGGTTGCCTGGGAATTGACTCATGGTGATAAATTCATGCTAGACCTGAAAGGTAGTTGTGGGTCATAGTCTCAGAGGGCCCACCAACTGCTGTCTAACAATAAACCTTAAAAAAATAGTTGCATTTCATATTTCCCCCTAGTCTACTCAGGAACGTCTTCTGTGATTCCTTCACAAAACACTTAGTGGGAACCATGTAGTTCTCCCGGTCTCAGGATCAGGGAGGTGGATGCTGTTCTTTGCACTAATTGTTTTCATACATCTCCAATATTATTATTCTTTTCTTTCTGGAAAGGAAATGACCAAAAGTTGTACCTTAGATGCTTGCTTTGAGGACCCCAGTAGCTGCTCAGCAAAGTAGGATTGTCTTTTTGGACCATAATGTGCTAATTGAGTTTGGTTTCCTCTGAGACTGTGGCCCTGAATTCCCAGGCATAGTGACTCATTCCTTTAAGGTGTTTGATATGTATGAAGATGCTTTCATAGCTTTGGTTATCTTATGGATACACCACTTTCATAACTTTTCCAACGGTATGATTCACCATTCACATGAATATGTCTGTAGTGAATGTAAATGTACACATGTACAAATATCCTCTGTGAGACCTATGTCTATCAGGGTATATTTTGACTCTTCTGCCCACAGTGGTGCAGCCTGTGTCTATGCTTACATGACCATAATTGAAGGATTATGTAAGTAACTGTTTTTACCTTTATTCCATGTCTTTCTCCTTTTCTATCCAGGTTCATCTAATATGGTCTCTTACAAGAGCACTTAGTGGTAGCCCACTAGTCAGCACCTTTAGATCTCTTGGTGTCAGGATCAGGAAGAGTGATGCCTTTCATTCTTGTCTTCCCCTGATGTCGTCACTTACTGTTCCTCTTCCTTGTATTGTGTCTAGCTTGTTCCCTCCCCCAAATTAACACGTTTCAACCCTCTAGTCAGAAATTTACTCTCCATTCCCCTGTCATGATAGTAAGCATCAATTAACATTTCATAACGAGAAAATTTGATTCTTTACAAGAGTGGTAATATTTGTCCTATTCTAATGGACTGATATCAACTAGCATATTGTTCTCCCGATTGATCATGGTCTAAGTTATTTTACACATTCATTATTTTAAATATTGCTATTCTCTCTCTCTCTCTCTCTCTCTCTCTCTCTCTCTCTCTCTCTCATGTTGTTGCTGGTTTCTTTCTTTTTTTTAAGGGGGGGCATCACTGACTCTGGTGGTCGTGAGCGCCACCCTGTGCTGCTCCTGAGAGCCGCCGCAACATCTGAACCGCCAAAGCCCGCGGGCGCAGTCCTACACTCAACCACCTACCCCACCGGGGCTCAGCCCTGTTGGTGGTTTCTTTATTTCACAGAACTTTCTGTCTTAAATTCATTGTATTTGTGGGCTTTTTAAAATTTTGATTGTTTTGGTGTTCTCTTAGTCTTTAAGATTTTTCTTTTTAAATTTGAGTTTATTTTCTTTGAGATTTTCAAGTAATTTATTAATTTCTCCCCAATTTAAGAGCCTGTCCTCCCTGAAAGTCATGTTGAATTTCCCTCCATTTGGGAGTCTTTAACTACACTATTTCTTCTATATACTTTATAATTGTTTTTATTTACATATTAATATATGTGATTCCATATTTTCAGTCTTATACATTTGTTCTCCTTTAGATATTTTTGTACCAGGTTTGACTTCTGGGTGGCATTATCATGTTGATTTATCTCAAATTGTTATCTACTGTTGCTTGTTTTATGTTGAAGAATTCCTTTTAGAATTTACTGAAAAATGATTTGGTTTTTTGATTCATTACTAGTTTCACTATCATATTTGAAGGCTAATTGTGCCTCGTGAAATATAGTACTTTGACAATTTTTTCATCCAGAGTTTTATATCTGTCATTCCATTTCCTTCTTGCCTGCATAATTTCTATTAAGAAAATATTCTTATTGTATATAACCTTTTTGGTTTCAGAAATCTTTCCATGTCACTGACTTTGTAAAATTTGATTTTTTCATATTGTGGGGATTTTCTTTTGGAGGCTTATCTTCTTTGTGGTTCATTCAGTTTCTTTTTTGTTTTATTGGAATTTGATTGTTTAGGCTTAATCTTACCTTCACTGTCTGAAAAACAAAGTTTTCTAATTTAGTTACATACCCATGTTTCACTTTAAAATTAGTGTACACAGCCTCTATAATGCATTTTTCTCATTTTTCATGATATTATGGAATTTTTCTTTCACTGAATGTTGGATAATTTTCTCTGTGGTTTTTTGCCTCTTTCGGTTCTTCAGTTCTGAGCACATGTACATTATTACTCTTGAGGGTGTCCCATATAATCCCCTAGACCTTTTGTCTCTTTTTCTTGTCATTTCTTGCTGGTTTTTCCTCTAACAGATTATAACTCATTACCACAGTGTTGACTGTGACTCAGAATGACCCTTGAGGTCAGGATAGAACTCCTTTCATGTGTGTTTGAGACTGGAACTGTTTACGGGAGGACAGAGTCACATTTCTCTCCCACAGAGCAGCTAATGGATTTGAACTGTTGACACTGTGAGTAGCCCAACACATAGTCCACTGTGCCACCAGATAGCATCGAAATGTTTGTCTTCAATAATGAGTTCAGTCTTTTTAATTATTTCACTTCTACTCTGTTGCCTTTAATGTCTCATTTACTTCTGATATCTTAGTACAAATATTATGAATTTCAACTTGGCATTTTGTATGCTTTTTAATTCTTCATTTATGTTTATTCTTGTAGTGTTTTCTTAAAACTTTCTAGATTTCTTCTGTTGTCCTTTACTTGGCCTGCAATTGTTAATATTTTTTTTCAATTTGTAGCAAGTTTTTAAATATCATTCTTTTGAAATCTCTCTCACATATTTCCCATACCATTGCTTCCACAGAATAGGTATCAGGATCTACGTTCTGGGGTATTGCTTGCATCTCTCTACCTTGTTTCTGTGTGTGATCTAAAGTTGTGGGTTGTCTCAGACATTGTGGGTTGTTCCCCCCATTAACTGGTAATTAAATGCTATTGCATTCATAGGTACTTAAATCTCGCTGCCTGACAGTTATGACAGAGAATTGGCATATTCTGACTGTTCATGTAGTACAGGTGAACGAGTGTTTGGCTGGTGTTGACTACTATCTATCATTGATCAGGTGACACTGGAGCATTTTAGTAGCCTTATCCCAGAGGTAGACCAAGCTGCAGGAGTTACATATATGACTGCGTGGGATCAATATGCTTACTCACTGTCATAGAGTGGACTAAGAGAGAAAGAGAGAGAAATTAAAAAAACAAAAGAGAGATAGAATAAATGAGAAACACAAGAAAATAGCTCCTACAACAAAAACAACCAATTATATCATTAATAAATGAACCGACAGGAAATGAGAATGTTTTGAAAAGAGGGACATGGTCCTATTAATGAGTATTAAATTCTTTGGGATTAGGAAAAATAAGAATTAAAGATAAAATACACAGCTTGTGTAATAATAGATGTAGGAGAAAGAAAATATGTGACTGATATTTACTGTATTTACTCGAATATAAACCAATTTTTCCAGCATATCTTTTTATGCAGTGTTTGTGGTAAAATTAGGTGCCTCAGCAGGAATTTTGATCAGCTTCTACTTGAATATATATGGTAAATAGAAATAGAAAACTCTTTGTATGAACATCTGAGAAAATTTAATCTTTGCATTAGTTTTGAAGGGAGGTGATAAGAATATATTTATGTACGTGCCCATATTTTCAACTAATTTCAAGTTTCCTTTATCCTAATCTACATATTATTGCTTGCTATGTGAGGACTGTGGGGCAGTGTAAGTTTTTGTAATCTGAATTGTATATTTAACAATTTGGTTAACCCCCCATCCTTCTTATTGACTCTTGGGCTTCACAGATAGACATTCTACATTAGAACTTCATTTGGATCCACAATGAATATCTATGAAGCAACACTGAAGAAATCACATGTTCTGTGGGACTGGAACATACACTATACAATATCTCTTTTAAATGTTACAAAGCTGAGGACTAAGTTGAGCTGTCTCAAGCGTGGTGTTTTCAATGACCTCATATTTCTGTGGAAGCTTGACAATGAAGAAGGAAGGCCAGAGGAGCACTTAAACTTCAGGACTGTGGTGTGGGTGAGGAGTACTGATTATAATACTGGACTGCCAGTAGAACAAACAAATCTGTCTGTGAAGAAGTACAGTCTGAATCCCCCTTAAAGTGGGTACCCTAGGACCTTGTAACACAGACTTTCAGCATGTGGTCAGGAAGAAAAACTCCCTGGAGAACACATGTTTTATAAAGCAAGAAGTAAGTGAAAAAAAAAGCTGAATTGACACAGTTGGTGGATGATGGGCCCACACTAACCATGATTGGCCCAGGGTCAGGGTGTGCGTCTATGAGTTGTAACAGACTGGGCAATACCTATCAATAGCCACAACACAGGGAAGGAAAGAGGAAAGCTAGGATTCTCCAACAAATTGTGTAGATGCATGTGTGTTCATACATGGCACCATATACACTTACAGGTGTGCACACACAAATTTGAATAATTTACCCACACAAGATAATTCTTCATAATATTTACTGTCTTTCTTTACCTCAGTACTTTGGTTTAGTAGTATGATTACTTCTTGGGCTTTTAAAATATTCTATTTTCTCACTACCGACTATGCAATGCCAATGGGACAGGGATATCCAATAGCTTTTGTTAAATACTTACTTAAAGACATTTGTTAAACTAATTTAAAAAAACAGCTGTCTTCAAGTCAGCTTGTCCTCACAGCAAGGCTTTGCGATCCAGAGTACAAAAGTTCTCCACAAATGGGATTTCAATGACTAACTTTTTAGAAGTTCATTGCCAGGCCTTTGGTTCCAAGGATCTACTATGTGTGTTCAAAGCCCTCAAAATATTGTACGCTGTATCAACACAAGATGACTCTTCTGTTCATAAAGATTTTGTTTATTTTGAAAATTCTCTTTAAGACTGAAGTTTTATATACTTATATCATATGTTATTTTTCTTTTCAGAGTGATAAAAATCCACCAAACCTCAAATCACTTCCGTCAAGTAGATTACAATGTATCAGACACAACAGGATAGAGAAGAAATGCTACATAGGATTTCCTAAACTAAGATTTTATGGAAGCTCACTGCCTCTTATTTCTTCTGAGTAGAGATGAGCAGTAGGCTTGAATCCCGAACCTTTTGGTTATAACCCCAGCACATCACCCACTGTGATTTAGTATCTAATAGTCTTTAAAGAGGCTTTTTGAAATGTATATTTGGTGCAAATATCTAGTCTCCAATTTCCACAATACCATAAGTTTAAGACATGCAATATTACTAAAGTGAAATCCACAGAAATAGCAAGATAGTTAAGACTTTTAAACAGTGAATTTGATATTTTAGTGAGGGATTGCTTATTGTATCCTAAAAAGTCAATCCAGTTTCTGTACTCTCTGCTCATTTGCTTGTCATTTAAGTGAGTCAGGGTCAATAGATGACTACGTTCGTCTAATTCAAATCTGAGATATTGACCTGCAAGTACATCATTCTATTACCCTCACGGGCATGTTTTACTATTGATGTCATTGCATTTGCTGAACCTCCTTGAAATGTTTGATGAAAGGTTATTATATCCTGCATTCGACTGAATGAGGGTTTACTGCTTTCCTCCAACGAAGCCACGGAGAATTGCATGAGAATGCATATTAATGCAATCAGTCTCATGGAATAATGTGAAAGAAAGGGTTACAAAGAAGTGCAAGCATTTTATCAGAGGTATGTAGAACACACCCTTCAGCAGAGAAGATCAGATGACACTCCTTGTTTGGGGCTCAGACACAATTTTCAAAACAGCAGGGCTTTGTTCTCAGCTCTTCAGGTCTTACAGACCTGTGAACTCTTCATCAAGATGGGAAGTACATTTTTTTTCATGTGAAAATCTTTTGAAGCTGTATTTGCTTGTAGTTTGTGTAAATGGTTAGGAAGAGGAATGAAGAAATTTAGTACACTAAACAGTGTACTAAACAGTGAATTATTGTGTAAGCAGTTAGCAAATTACCAATTTATCGGACTAAAGAAGAATCATTAGAACTTCTTGTAAAGATTACTACAGTGTTTTTGAACATGCATAGCAATTACATATCAGAAAAATCATATCATTTTAGAAGTAATATTTATTGTAAAAAATGATTTTCTTCCACATTTGTGTATTTTTTGGAAGACCTCCTCCCCCTCCCGCCCAGTCCCATTTCCAGAGAAATACATCTATACTGAAAACAGTGTCTATAGGCGACAACACAGTAAAGATATGTTTCTCTGGATATGTTTTTGCTACCTTCATATGATTTGTTTGGACAGCCCGCAACTCGATTTGTACTCACATCTTTCAGAAGATGAAATTGTTGGATGCGCTTCTTCATCCACATTTTCATCATCAAGTCTATTGCTGTCAATTATATGCCCACTTTCTGCAGCTACCCTGACATTGTATATTCTCTAGTAAGGACTAAGATTACTGGTCGGCCAATGGGCTAAGTGAGCCTTGGACTGCCACTTACAGTTCAAATCCACCAGCTGCTCGGTGGTGTCTGCTTTCATAGACATTTACAGTCCAGGAACCCCCATGGAGCAGCCCTGCTCTTGTTTCCTACGGAGTGAGTCTGAACTAGAAAGACCCATGGCAGCTGGAGCTTCCTTAACCAGGACCATGGTTCTTCATAAAATGCTGCTTCTGAAAATGTGTGGACATTGACAGTGTTCCTGCTATAGAGATTATTGACTCCCTTAATGCTCTTTTGAAGTTCCTGCACCCTTCCGTATTTTGTGTGCATAATTCTTTAGGATTGAAACTAGAGATCTGAATAAATATGTTATGTTATGTTATGTTATTTATATTATATTAAACTAAATAATACATGGTTTAGTTTCACTAAGAGGTAGAAAATAGAGTGCTTCAGGGATCACCTAAATAACATTAACTGAAAATATAAAATGGGTTAAAGAAAATACATGTATACATTTAATTTGGTCCATTGAAGCAACTCTAATTAATTCTTTTCTCTAGATTTTGAATCATTCTATTTGGGAAGGAGGTGGGTAGGCACAGGGAACCCACACAAATAATAAAAAGTATTCTGATAACCTGTACTTATGAAAATATTCCCTGTGTGGTGATTATTGTACATAGTCTAATATAGGAATACCATGTTCTGTATTTTTTTTAAAGTTAAAATTTTTCCCTCTCCAAACTTTGGGTTCATTGCACACTGGAAGATTGTACTGGGAAAGGAAACATAATAGACTTCCTACCTACCTACCCCATATATTATTTAAAGAGCTCTGTCTCTGCTTTTTAGGCTACCTGAGATCTCCTTCCTTTTTCACAAGAAAGAAGAGTGAGAATAGGGAAATGATGATCTTTACTGACTATATTCAACTTATCATTGGTTGGTTTTCACTAGCTGTGGCCAATGTTGACTCGTTTCCTCATGTTCCTTGACTCCACGTCTTTACTAGAAATCTTACACCCCCTGTTACTTTGGAGCAGATTCTGGGGGAAATCTGTTTAAAGGTTCATTTAGGACTTGTCCCTCCACCTCTGGGCCTCCAATAGGTCTCTTCTCTCTTCTTGTAGAATGTAATTATTCTTCAAGTGAACCAGACCTGATGGATAGAATGTAAAATAACCCAAGGCCAGTTTGTTCTCTATTTTTCTGGCTCTTGCTCTCTCCTGGTCCATATTAAAACAAATATCCTCTACTATTAAAAATTCAATGGTGGGGAAGGATTTCCTTTTCATTAGTCCACCAGAATAGAAGCAATCTGTTATTTATTCTTATAAATAAGCTGTTATGGGATTTTTCTTTAATTCAAACTTAGCCTTATTAACTAAACTGAAGCTAATAACTTGTCAAGCAGACATTTACAGGGATTAATGGAAAGAACATAAGAGAGATTTCTGGTATGAACATTTTTATTATTAGGATTATTTCAAAAACAAAAATCCTCAATAAAAAGGAAGCCAAGGATTTTATGGTTCCTTTCACAATTGTATAATCTGTCATGTTACAAGACCTCCAATTCTAAAGGATTGGATGTTCCAACTGCCGTTCACTGAGCATTCCCAACAGTATTGTCTGCATCATTCCCACTGCTGCTCAAGGAAGAGAAAGGGTGTTCTGTCGATGAAAACTGCTGCTTTGTGTGCTCCAAATGTGGAGAATATTATTCTCTAAGGCATGTCTACCAGGGGTCCTTTTAGACTTAACTAATTTGGATATGCAAGTATGCAGGCAGCAACCTCAGCAACAAAACTCACAATTGCTATTTACCTAAACAATGAAAAGTGGAGGAAAAACATCTACTTGTTTTTCTTTTCAAAAATATTTTCCTATTTCACCACATATTTGGAGAATACATGCGCGCGCGCACAAACACACACACACACACAAAAAAAAAATGGAAAAAAGCTCCACTGGGTAGAGCTTGGGCTTTTATACTCGGCAGTTTTCCACTAGGAGAGCCTGGCTCTCAGTTAGTGCAACCAGAGGTGTCAACTGGGAAGATTCTCTCTAGTCATAGAGAATTTTTTCATAAAAACAATTTTGCTCAAGCCTCTTTTTTTTGTGATGACTGTTTTAAGTGAATGGTATATAGCTATGAAATATGTTTCTTGCTTTAGAAAAGTGTCAAAGAAATTGTGCTGAACACACGACAGTGCTATGGGAAAAACCCAAATGCATACATAGTTTCCTCATTTTGAAAAAATGTGAACTGTTAATTGATCATAAACCTTGTTCTGTCTGTCCATCAACTTCCCAAACAAATAAAAAATGTCCACAAATTTCATTCATTTGTGTTTAAAGATTGACAACAGATAACTGAAAACATAAGGAACTTATCTGAACTCTCTTGGAACTTGGTTTTGTGAATTTTAATGGAAGATTTGGAAATGAGAAGGGTTGCTGCAAAATTTTTGCCTCAGATTCTGACTGACCAGTAAAAAGAATATGCCACACTTTGAAAGAACAACTCTGAAGTGACCCAGACTTTTCCCCAACAGCATTATCGGTGACATAATTTGGTGCTATCCTTACAACCGTGAAAGCAGACATCCATGAAGCCAGTGGAAGATTCCATCATCACCTTGCACCCCAAAAAGCTTTCCAAGGGAAATCAAAGATCGAATGATGCTCATTTGTATTTTTGATGGAAGGTTGATAATGCACTTGGAGTTTGTTTCACCAGGTCAAACTGTTAATCAAAGTTATTCTTTAGTGATTATGAGAAATATTGCCTAAGAGTGTGCAACAAAAAGACCTGATTTGTGACATGGGGAACTATTTTTGTTACCACAACATTGTGCCTGCTCACACAGCCTTCTGAGAATGTTATTGCAAAAAAAATGCATGATTCTCTTGTCCCACATATTTGACTCAGCTGACCTCACTCTGTGTGACTTCTTTTTGTTTCCTTAAATGAAGAGGTGCATGAAAATACAGCAATTTGATGACATAAAAGAGGCTGAGAAAAAAATGGGGGAGGTGCTGTCAGCCATTGAAACTGATGAGTTTGAAAAATGTTTCTAGGAATTAAATAGCAGATTTGACAAATGTATTAAGTGCAGTTGAGAGTTCTTTGAAGGAGATATGGTTATTTTGTAAAAATACTTGAAAAAAAATTCAGTTTTGGGGGGAGTACCCCATGTGTGTGTTACATTCCAATAGAGTGGCCTGACCCAAGCCATAGTGTTTCCATTGCATCATATATATGTGAAAGGGGAACTTTGAATTAGGAAGACTGTTGCGTAATAGATGCATTTGAATTGTGGTGCTAGAGAAGAATATTCAAAGCACAATGAACTGCTAAAAGGTGAAACCAATCTGTATTGAAAGATGTAAGATCAGAGTGCTCCTTAAAGGCAAAGATGGCAAGACTTCATCTTACATATTTTGTACATATTGTCAGGAGAGACTATTGCTTAGAGAAGTACATCTTGTTTGGTAAAGTAAAGGGGTGACAAAAATGAAGAAGGTCCTTAATGAGAAGGATTGACACAGTGGCTGCATCAAAGTGATCAGGCATAGGAACTATTCTGAGAAAGGCTCAGTACCGTCTAGTGTTTCATTCTGTTGTGAATAGGATGGTTATGGGTCAGAACCCTTAGCAACAACAACAGAATTATATACTGTGTGTGTACTATGCAGACATATAAAACACGTGATTGTGAGTATATGTATATGTATATGTGAGTATATGTATAAAATTTTATTTGCTTTTTATCTATGAAACCTACATGTGCACACATGCATACATGTCCGGAGTCATCCAGCCCGGACATGCTTGGCCTGGCTATAGTCACGTAGCCTAAACTCTGTCATGGTCTATTTGTCTGAGATTTGTGGTCTGTTACTTTTGTAACTTTTGCATAGACCTTGAGCTGTGGAGAGCTGGCTTCCTTCGGAGGGTGGTTGCGGGGATGGCCCTGGCCTTCGAGGCTTGACAAGATGATATAGGTAGTGAATAGAGCATTTGTGGTTACCCTTTGACTTGTAGGTGTGCTGACCTTCACTTGTTAACTTTGAAGATAACTTTGTTTCATGCCTCGGCTTGTTGCCTAGGTTTGCATACCCTATAAAATTGGGTTATTTCTCCCTAATAAACGAGACTTGATCAGAATCCTGTCTTGTCTCCATTTTTTGCGTCTACTGTCTCCCAAATTCCTGCTCCTCCTTCCAGGACTTGCGAATTACGGACCCGCTGGCCGAGACACATACACACACATGCATACACACACATGAGCATGCACACATCCACTGACTCTTGCATTTCAGTGGCTTTAAATCTTTACTGAAAAAGAGAAGCTCATATCAAGGGCCCAAGTGGAAAGGTGGATGTTGGGAGAACGTTGACAAGATCTGACATGTGGGGGTGCTTGGCACAGTATATGTGACTATGTATTGAACTATGTATGGTGAAAAGTGATGTACGAGCTCCCAGTAAAATGATTAAATTAAAAAAAAGAAATTCCACATGGAAAAAAAGAAAAAGAGAAAGTCCCATCTCTCTCTTGTGACAGTATACCATTTAACACACAATGACACCAGAACTCCTTCAATTAAGTAGAGACAAAAAATAAAACAATGCAAACACGATAAAATGATCATAAATGGCATTGAAAGACTGAAGAATATACAAAAATTTGCACCTACACAGGCACATCCCAACACAGGATAAGAGATTCAGATTGGAAGAGGAGAAAAAAAAATGAAGGTGATTATTTAAGAAGCATAAAATGAAGAGGGTTTGTAAATGTTTTCTTAATCTCTAGAGCTTTATTTAGAAGTCAGGTTGTGGTGTGACTTGGGTATTAGACATCTCACCACAGCTCAGTGATTTGAACTTATCATTGTTCTGCTCCTATAAAGATCTACAGCCTCAGAAAGTCTAAGAAGCAGTTCTGTTGTTCTATAGGGTCATTGTGAGTCAGAATCAGCTGGGTGACAATGGGCAATCATTTGGAACTGTGGAACGTGAACATTTCAGAAATTGCTAGGATTTAAATTGGGGAGAGTAATTCATTGGAGACCAGGAGTTTTCATGTTTTTGTTTCTGGGCTAGAATTTGAAGATACAAAACCTTACAGACACTATTCACAACCCTAGAATAAGAGAAAGAAAACAACAACAACAAAAAGATGCAAGCATAATGCTTCTAGATGTTTACAGTCAGCCTTATAATGGCATGGAGTGCATATAAACATAACAATGTAGTCTCCAAGCCATGAGAAATTTGATCAAACTAAGAGGACAAAAAAAATCACAGGTGAACTGATAGTTCCACAAAAGTTACATGAAGACATACCTACATCATCAAGATGATGGTTATTTGAGTAGTTCATGAGAGTTCTTAAAATGTCACTAGAGAACGAATTGCCATCCATCATAAATAGCACCCAATGCCAAGAGAATGGATTGAATAGTGTTCTATCAAGAAACCATGAAAGATTACATACACTTCAGAGTTATTCACCTCTGAGGCATGTGTGATGATCTATTTATCTCTTCTGTGACTGTTGGGAAAGAATTAAAGGAGAATCCTTAAGTTCAATGTTTAAATGAAATCTTTATCCCCTAAAGCCTTTGAGTTTTTCCCACTGATTTGTATACCATGAAAAGAAATTAAGCCAAGATTATTCCTAAATTCTGTGGATAATTTTATCATGAAAATGAGTATTTACTAGAACAATTTTACTCAGAAAAGAATGTCCTGTGAATTAAAGGATGAAAACAAAAAGAAAAACAAACCAACTAACAAAAAATAAGTAATAAAACAAATAAATTTTTATGGGTGCCACAATGAGCTAAAGTATCCCATCAACATTTATATCCACCTAGGACATCACAATGTCACCATATTTTGGAAATAGTAGCTAAAATTAATTAGGCTAAAATGAGGTCATACCGGATTAGGGTGGGGAGCTAAATTTAATGTCACGTATTCATCTAGGAACAGATGAAAATACATTGGAACAGAGAGATCAGTGAAGAAGCCAGTAGAGATTAGAGTGATGCAGCCATAAAACCCTGTGGTAGTCTAGGTAGACTGGAGAAACAAATCCCAGTACACTCATATGTGTACAAGAAAGAGCTTCGTTTACAAGAGCAAGTGAATATTGAGATAACATGCCAGTCCAGTCAAGATCAAATCCATAATAGGAGCCCATGTATCAGATACCAATCTATAAAATCCTCTTTAGACTCAGAAATCATATTCAATGATGCTGACTGCAGGAAGATCTCAGGCCAGTGGGTGGAAAGTCTTGTGGATCCACTGGCGGTGTAAGCATCTCGGCACTGGCTGGGGTCTCCACTTGTCTCCTCTATCTCTGGGCACTAATGTAGCTCCATGTGTCTTGTATGCTGCAATGTCTCACAGGGAATGAGTCCATCTCCTGCCTCCAGTGAACTGTTTATCTCCTCGCTGCCCTCAAATGAAATCATCAAGCTGCAACATGATTGACAAGCTAAATACAACCCTTTCACTTTTAATCCTTTCAAATTGACAACAGATTATGTAACTACCACAGCTTTGAGCACCAATGGTTCCCGGGATCCATCAGAAGCTGAGAAGAGATCAGGAAGAATTCTTCCCTAGATTCTTCAGAGGGATCATGGCCCTGCCTTCATCTTAATTTAGAACAACTTCTAGTTTACTAAGTAGTGAGACAATAATTTTCTGTTACTTTGACCCATCCAGTTTGTGATGATATGTAATGAAAGCCCTAGGAAACTAATACAAGTATTTTTGCTTGGTAATTTTGCCCATTTTAGCTGTCCAAAATTGTATGTTTTAACACTGTTATATTTCAAAATAGTATCCTATCTTCCATTTCTATGTCTATTTTCATTTGAGTAAAATTCTGTTCTAAACCAAATTGTATACCTTCATTTATTTGTAATAAAGTAAAATGAGAAAATTATTTGTATTTACCTTTTTTGGGGGGGAATCACTGCTCTCTGGTGGTTGTGGGAGCTATCCAGTGCTGCTCCTGAGAGCCATCACTGGATTTGAACCGCCAAGTCCATGGCCTGTAGTCCCGCACTCAATCACTTAAGCCACCGCGGCTCAGCCCTGTATTTTCCTTTTATTAAGCTTAATAGTCATCAACTAGGAAGGGACCGAGAAAACTAAATGAAAGGGTTTATTTGAGAAATACCTTATTTCAAATAATCACTGAAAGAATCATACACCCTTTGAGAGAAATATCATTTCATAATAAATTCTGAGTTTTTTTTTACCTTTTGTGTATATATTAAGATACACAGCTTCATATATATAACCTCTCCTCATTTTTTCTTTATATTTATGTAATATTTAAACCTCACTTTAAGAGACTGAATTCAATATTGAATAATGCTCTTTTTGTATGAATCATAATTTTGTTTATACTTTTATGTAAAACAGAAGAAATTAAATATGCTAATAAAATTATATGAATGCATATAAATCCAATGCAGTCTTGGAATGAGAAAAAAAAGCTCTCACAAGGAATACAATAAAAAGTGTTCCTGGAATAGTGTGTTGAAGGGAGGAAATAAAGGAGAACTGATATCAAAGAGTTCAAGAAGAAAGAAAATGTACTCAATCTGAGTGTGGTAGCAATTATATAGTATTGCTTGATGTGATTCACCTACTGATTGATATGGTATCTGTAAGATTTCCCAATAAAATGATTAATTATTTTTAAAATAAGAAATTAGCTGGTTTTGTGCCTTTTATGCTGCTATGCTTTTTCACACAACTCTAGATTAGTTTCTTTGGAATTCACATTTCCAATATTTAGTTTATGAAGCTCTAAATAATCTTAGTGCTCTCTTAAATCATTCTGTCACTTGAGACCCACCCCTAGTTTCTCACATTTTATCCATTAAAGTGTAGCTTTTCCAATCTAATAAATCCTTGGGAAATTTACATGCACAAATATTTTATTTTCTGCATTTCTCTTGCATAATGAAAATATTTTCTGAAATTTACCATTAAATAGATAACTGAATAATAGAATTTCTGAAATTTTGACAATGATTAAAATAATTTTATCCAAATATTTGTTTTACCTGTGTTTCACATGAAGAAAATGAGACCCTCCTAATTTCAGAAAGTTGACTGTACTACTACAAAATTTAAACAATAAAACCCAGTCTCTAGAAACATTATCAATGTGAATGCTTTCTTTCTTCTTCGTCCTGCAGTACTTTCTCTTATTTTTCTGATTATTGAGAGAAGGATCTATGTTTTGTTACCACTATTCAGCATCTAAATATGATTTAAGAATTTTCTACCTGTACTATTCATTTGTTCAGTAAAATCCGAATATATGCTTTCAATTGCAAGAATGTATGTTTCCGTGGCTAAAATATGATTTAATACTTATAGAAATATCACATTTAAAGGAACTTGCACTTCAGAGTTATTGCTTGTCATAAAGGATACTAGAGAAGTACATTTGAGAGATGTGATTGTGCCTGGTGGTGCCATACTCCCATGTCATTTTAAAGAAGTCTTTTAGTTTTGACTTGACAATTCTGGATTTAGAGGGCATTGGTATCTCCATACTTTCTACAGGGAGCAGCCAATTGATGACAAAGGATATTTTAGTCTGTTTTGTGCTTGGCTCATAATAGGTGTATCATAAACATTGAGTGAAGAATAAATTGACCCTTGCAGACAGGGAGACAGAATCATTTCTCAAAGGTCAGGATCTTAAGTATCACCTTGTTCACCTGGAGTAGAATGTTACTTGGATTGCTAAAGGCAAAGCACTTCAATAATTTTTCTTGAGATAATACTTATTTTAGAATTGATAGTATGTAGGACCACTGAATGAGAACTTTCTTTATACTGTGCACTCTGCTAATCCATGAACATGGGGTGTTTCAGATTATATTTACAACATTGGCACCATTCTTGGAAGTTCAAATCTACCCACCCTCCTAATGGGAAATTAAAGTCTTTTTGTTCCCTAAGAGATTATTGTTTTGGGGTGCATTCAACAAAAGAACATCCTCAAAGTTTTACTATGTCACTTGAAGCTGCTAAAAGTCATAAATGACTCAAAAGCACCCAATAAGAAGGTAAAACAAGTTTATTCAACAGCAAGGAAAATACATAAATATAACTGAGAAAATGAACTTCAAAGACTGACATGTGGTAGTAAAGAAGAAAGAAATGTAAGACTACACTCGTTCCATTTCCACGACTTGGTGTGTCCCTTTGTGGAGTTTCACTTGCTTAGTGATAAGTGGAGGCTGCATCTTCCCCCTCGAAGAGAACTTCAGGATCACTGATAAAAATAATGTTGCTCCATTGACACTGACTCAAGGCAACCTCATATTGCAAAGTAAACTCACCCTTTGTGTTTTCATGCTTAGGGAGTTTCATGCTTAGTCATGTTTAGGGAGCAAATCCAAATATGCTGCCATCAAGTCATTGTTGATTCACAGTGATCCCATGTGAATCTCTGAACCTTTGACTGCTTAGTAGAGTAGAAAGCCCAGCCTTTCTTCTGTAGAGCTACTGAAGCTTTTGAAATGCATATGATGAAGAGCATGACTGAACTTGTATGCACCACACTACCAGGGTTCCATCATCCCTAGGAAAGCAGGCCTTCCCCAAGATAATTGCTTTGTGGATTCAAACTGCCAACATTTCAGTTACTGTTGGAGTATTTAACTATTGCACCACTACAAGGCTTTGTCAATAATATGAGTCATTATCTTCAAATAAACTTCTTGGTGATAGAAATGAAGTTGGAAATCACATGACAGAATTTTGCAAACCCAGAAACCCAGTCACAGAAAATACCTTTTTCCAAAATCACAAAAGTCACAAAACTGTACACAGAGACTTCTTCAGAGAGAATACAAAATAATCAAATTTACTATATCTTAAGAAGACAAGATGGAGAGGCTCAATATCAGCAGCTAAAACTAGACCAAGGGCTGGCAATTGCTCATATATAAGTTGAAGATAAAGCCCAAGAAAACAAAAACAAATCCACGACACGCAACATAGGACCTTGTTTGAGTCTATCCCACCTGAATTTTAGAACATCACAAAAAAAGATTGGATGCATTTAGCACTAAGGACAGCAGATCAAGAGCATCACTCATAAAGAAAGCAAAAGGTCATTAAAAAGACAGAAAAGATGAAAGTGGATTAAAAGAGACTGAAACTGAATCGTAGAGTAGCTAAAACAAATGGAAGAAAGGATGAAGTCAGCGGAAGAGAAAATTGCAAAGGGCAGTGCGAAAAGACAAAGCCAAATGTTATAAAGAACGGGGCGAAGACCCGGAAGTCTTAGAAAACCGGAAGGTAGGAACAAGCTCAGCAGATCTCAAAAGAACTCAATAGAAGAAGAAACGAATTGGAATTTTAGGTGACTCAATAGACAAAATGGTGAATGATCAAGAGAAAAGGTAAAGAATACAGTCACTGTACTAAAAAAAAAAGTCAAAATTCCACTATGAAAGGAAGTAGCAGATGAGTAAGAACCAATGGTGCTAAAGGAAAAAAAATTCCAACTGTACTAATGTGTTACCACAAAACCAGGCTTCAGGAATCAACCAAAGACACATTGAAAAGTTTCAGAAAGCTGAAAAAGCATGAGAACCACTCACTCTAGTCCACAAGATTTGAAGAAAAATAAAACTTGGTTAACTGACTGAAAGAAGTCCCTGTTTGGGCCAATTCTGAAGAAAGGTGACCCAGAAGAATGCTCAAACTATCGGACGATGTTGTTGATATTAATGATACACATCAAAGCAAATTTTTTAAGATCATTCAACAATACAATACACTGACAGGGAGCTGCCAGAAATTCAGGCTGGATTCAGAAAGGAACAAGGGATGTCATTGCTGGCATCAGAAGTATCTTGACACAAAGCAGAGAATACCAGAAAGTTTTGAGTTTTTGGTTGACTATGCAAAGGCATTTTACTATATGGACCATAATAAACTGTGAATGATCTTGAGAAGAATGGAAATTCCAGGTCAATTCATTGTGCTTATTCAGAACTTTTCCGTGATCAAGAGGTAGTTGTTAAAATAGACTAAGGAAATGCTACGTGGTTAAAATTAGGAAAGGTGTGCGTCAGAGATGTATCCACTCTATTCCTGTTCAATGCATATGTTAAGAAAATCATCACAAAAGTTGAATTATATGGAGGAAAATGAATATGTATCAGAATTGGAAGAAGACTTACTAACAACCTATTCTATTCAAAAGACACAATCTTGTTTGCTGAAAATGAGAGAAATTGAAACAATCCCTTATGAATTTCAAGATTGTAGCTTTTAGTATGAATTAAAACTCAATAAAAGGAAAGCAAAATCCTCGCAATTAGAATCATAGGTAGCATCATGACAAATGGAAAAGAGGTTACAGTATACAAGGATTTTTGTCTTACTTGGATCCCTAATTAATGTTCATGGAAGCTGTAGTCAAGAAATCAAAAGACATATTAAATTAGGTAAGTCCACCGCAGAAGAACTCTTTAGAATGCTGAAGAGCCAGGATGTCATTTTGAGCACTAAAGTGTGCCTGACCTAAGCCATGGTGTTCTCCATTGCATCCTGCAAAGGTGAAAAGTAGACATTGAATAAGGTATAGACGGTCGAGGAACAGATGCATTTGAATGGTGTTACTGAAGTAGAATATTGAAAGTATCATGAGTCAGGAAAAAGATAACAGAGTTGTATCAGAAGAAGTAAAGCGAGAGTGCTCTTTAGTGGCAAGGCCAGCAAGACTTTGTCTTACATAGTGACGCTTTGGACATATTGTCAGGAGAGACTAGTCCCTGGAGAGATACATCATGATGGTAATGTGAAAGAATAGCAAAAATAGAGGAAGGCTCTAAATTAAATATGACACTATGACTACATCAATGGGCTCAGGCAGATGAACAATTGTAGCGATAGCAGAGGACTGTGCACGATTTATTTTATTCTGTTGTATATAGGGCCACTATGTATAGGAACCGACTCAATGTTATCTAACTGTAACGATATATGCAAATCATTCCCACATTCTTTTTCAAACATTACACTGAAATATAGAGTAGTTCCATCAAATTCATAAGTAGATGATTATCTCCCTCTTCTACATGAGGAAAATTAGTTTCCAAAAACTAATTGAATAAATAGATGTGCTGATAGATGACATCAATCTCAAACTAAACTTCTAGTTCTCAGTTCAATATCATTTATATATTACCAGGAAAATTATTACTAAAGGGTGACTATTAGTGGTAATCTCTTAATTTATTAACTATTTATCTCCTCTTATAAATAACATCCTAAGAAATCTCTTGACTATGATGCCTGACTTTATATCTGATGAAATTGTCCACCACTTTCATTCCTTCTTCTGGTGTATTAGTTAATATGCTACACCATTAGTTAATTAGTTAATATAACAGACACCGCTTGTCGGTCAGTTGTTCATATAATTATGGTTTGTGTGTTACTATGGTTCTGGAAGTTATGTCACTGCTACTTAGAAGGTCACCAGGTCACCCAAAGTGAACAGGTTTTAGTAGCACTTCAGAAATTAAATTGTCTGTATTTATGGTGAGAGGCAGTGGAGATGCTCAATATCAGCAGCTAAAATCACACCATGGAATGCCAATTTAATAGAACAAAGTGTTCTTGTATTGAGGGAATACTTGAGTGGAGATACCTTGTTCACCTGCTGTCTTAATTCTAACCCTATAAATATATACACTTAAATCTATTTCCCTATCATCATATACAAACAGAGGAAAGTAAACTAGAGGAAAGAACTGGGAGGCAAAGGGCACTTATAGAGATCTAAATACAGGCATGTATATAGGTAAATATATTTATGATGATGGGGAGCACAATACATTTTTTTAATGAAAGTCATCTAATAGTATTGCAGCAGTTCATTGTCAGGGAGCTGCCAGTGGTTCAGGCTGAATTACGAAGAGGATGGGGAACAAGGGATAGCATAAATGATATCAGATGGAGCTTGGCTGAAAAGGAAAAGTACCAGAAATATGTTGACTTGTGTTTTATTGACTATGCTAAGGCATTTGATTGTGTGGAGTACAACAAACTCATAATAACCATGAGAAAAATGGGAATCCCAGAATGCTATGTCTGGATCTAGAAGCAGTTCTGTAAAAAGAATAAGGGAATATTTCATGGCTTAAAAGCAAGAACAGGGTGCATCAGAGTAGTAGCCCTTCACCACACTTATTCAATCTGTATGATGAGCAAATAACCAGAGAAGGTGGGTTAAATGAAGAGAGGTCCATCAAATTGGAGGGAGACTTACTAATGATCTGTGGTATGCAAATAAAACAACTTTGTTTGCTAAAAGTAAGAAGGACTCCAGACACTTGCTGATGAAGATCATGGATTGTAATCTTCAGTATGGTTTGCAACCCAATGTAAAGAAAACCAAGATTCTCAACACTGGAGTAAGTAACATCATGTTAAATGGAGAAAAGTTATAAGTTTTCAAGGGTTTTTTCTTGCTTTCAACTACAATTAGTGTTCGTGGAAACAATAGTTAAGAGATGAAATAACCCACTGCATCATGTGCACAAGATCTCTTTAAAGTACTGAAACACAAGTATGTTACTTTGAGAACTGAGGTATATCTAATTGAAGCTAGTGTGTTTTTGATTGCTTATAAAATCTCAACATTGAATAAGGAAGTCTGAGGAAGTATTAGGACATTTGACTTATGGTGCTGGCGACAAGATTTAAAATTCATGCATTGCTAAGAAGTACATTGGAAGAAGTACAGGGTGTGAAGCTTAATCTCACATTTGGAGATATTATTGAGAGACTAGAGAATCGCTATTGTGCTTGGGGAAGTAGAAGGGCAGCAAAAAAAAAAAAAGAAGAAGAAAAGTAAGATCTTTCATATGATGGATTGACACAGAGGCTGCATTTATGGGTTCAAACATAAAAACAACTGTGAAGTTCACCCAGGACCAGACAGTGCTTCTGATGGAGAGAGATTAGCTGAATTGGAATAACCTTGGCTTCATGTAACAAGCACTACAGTCTGGCATAAAATTTTGGTCGATATCTATTTTATAGGAAAAACCTATTACAATATATTATATTATCATTATGATAATTCAGGAATATAATTGTAGTGCTAATTTAATATATATTATTTAGTGTCAATATGTGGATCTAGAGAATGGCCAAGATTTGCAGATGTAAATTACACCACTACACTTATGACTTGTTAACACTAGGTCTATTCACATTTAATTGTAATAAATTATTTTGTCAACATGTTTATTAAGATGCTTCCTGTATTGCCATAAATGAAAAGCATGCAGAGTATTTCGTAAGCTGAAATACCCAGAAGACTAAATCATGCCTTGAGTTATAATAGTGAACCCAAGATGCAAATTTATTCTTCAGTTCTTTCACACCTATTAACATCAAGTCAATTCTGATTTAGAGACTTTATGTCAGATTTCTGAGAATAGAAATCTACATGGGAGCATTGTCTCACTTTTCTTCTGAGAGAGATTAGTGTGTATGACTCTACAATGCTGCAGTCCAGTACTGACTGCACAGTGCACCCAAAGCTTCTTCTACAGCTGTTCAATCACAGGCTTTTTGGTTCCCAAGGTTACCTGTATTTTATCATACTCTGTATTTTATTTGCTACACTGCATTTTCTCATACACACATAATGGAAACAGAATATATTGACCTAGTTTTTCTTAGTGACTTAACAATTTAGGACAATTTAGGACTCTGAATATTGTCCCCTTCCACTCTCTTCTGGAATATGTGTTCTTATCTATGTGTGTGAGCTAATACGTCCTGGGTGAGGAAGGTTTACTCTCTTTTTTCTTTGTGCCATAAACTGATCTGGGATGTTTCATAAGACTGCATTCTTATAAAACTAAATTACACTGAATGAGAAAAACAAATTTGTTTTGTCTCTTGCAGAAGAATATACAGTAAATACCAATGAAATTACAAGACCTGTCAACTGGCTGCTGTGTAAATATGTGAGATATCCATTCTATTTTCTCTGTGAAGTCGCATCCCTCATTGATTTATGGGTAAATATATCACTAATAAGAAACTGCCAGAGAAAACATCTGAGCTGATAATTTAAGAAAATATTCACAGGGAAAAATAAAATGCAATATAAAGCTACTGAAGCTTCACAATTAATGCAGTCATGACTGGATAAGTTTAAAATAGAGAACACGCACACACATTTTATTGTTTTACTTGAGGTGATTCAGGATCCACAATACTGAGTTGAACAATGTACCGATAAAATGGAGGCTTCTGGGCTAAAGACACATTTCACACCTGACTTGGTTTTAGGAAATTGAAATTGGTGCTTCTTTCCATCAGAGAACTCTGGTTCTAAAGGTTTAACCTTGTCAAATGTATCTTCTTAACAACTTTGTGTCTTTTGATTTAAAATTCCATTTTATGCATATAAGTTAAAGGTAGGTTTACAGCAAATTATTATCATAAATTTAGTTTTTTAATATTTTGAAGGATTCTAAAACCAGCAGCAAGGAAGTTAAAATAGAAAACAAACAAACAAACAGAAAACAAACAAAATGTTTGGGTAACCAGCAAGAAATCTTCCTATTTTTGTAATTACTGGTTTGAAAAGTTCTTTGAGTATTTATATGTTTTATCTTTTAAGAAATATTTGTAATAAGCTCACTACACTTAGCTGCTTTTCACATGGCTAATCGTTTTAAATTGCCAAAGGAACTAAAATTAAAAGAGAAGTTGTAAGCAAATTGATCATAAGTATTTTTCATTTGTTAAAATAACTTGAAAGTTTTCTGAGCTTGAAATATAAGCTATATCTTAATAATATGATGAAGTTGGGGCAACACTACATATTCATAATTAAGACCTGGAAACTAGTTTAAATAAAAAGTAGTTTAAATCAAATGAAAAGTTTGTTAAGCTTTAATCTTCAAAATCCTACTGGCAGTCAGAAGGTCATTGCCTTGAGATGTGTTCCCAGCAGTAGAAGAAGCCAGGAGAGAGGGGAACCAGACAGAAAAACATTAATTAGTGAAAGTTAAAAAAAAACTCACTTTATGCAAAGGCAAAGGATATGTTGGTGGGAATTTCATAAAAGTACAATCTTTTGTTCTATTTTAATATTTTGTGACTATTGGATTTACTATTTGTGACTATTGGATTTACCAGTAAATCCTTTATTGGATTTACTACTCTTCAGTATAATTGCTAGGTTACTTACTTATATCTTTTGAGAGAAAATGAATTACTAGTATTGATGGGCTGTGTCTTTACTCTTTGTATTGAAGTACATAAATCAAATAAATACACTGTCTTTGAATTGACTCGGACTCTTTCTAGAGGAAAGAGTAGAGATGACTGTGTGGGTTTCCAAGATTATAAAGCTTTATGTGGGTAAAAATCCTCCATAGTATAATGTCAAATAAATGAAAGAATGCTCAATAGTTTTTAGTCATAAACTACCATCAGCCATTCGCTCATTGCCCTTACTGCATCTTCCAGCCACTTGGAATTTAATCAAATCTGGTCTTGCTCCCTTACAATGATCAATTACAAATCAAAGTGTTATAACCCATTGTTTTGTATTGGTTGATTTTTAGAAATCAACCACAAGTCTTTCTTCCTTCTTCATTTTAGTCTGGGACTCTGATGAAACTTTTTCTCCACCAATTCAACTCTCAACTCCCTGCTGAGTCACATGGTGGCAGAGCATGAAGTTCTTGGGCTGAGAAGGCAGAGATTCTCCTCAGAATCACCATTGGCTCCTCTCTAACAATTACAAAGGGCTTATTATTTTAAATAAGTTCCTCTGCTAGAAAAGTTATTTGATCCTGAGCTACCTAACATCAATTTTCAGTCCTTTGTTCGGAAACATAACTTCAATCCATCTCGAATGTCCATAAATGATACATGATCAATCATAATATGTGTGTATTGAAAGTGAGGGGCCCTGACAAGAAGATGGAATTCAGGTCACATATTTTAGTTCATTCAAACCAGAAAAGATATGTGACACTTGCAGGGACCAGAGCAAGATGGTGACAAAATAGCACACACAGGAGTATTCTGCCGACCCCAGAACTGAGGGAGAGGGTTAGCCTACATTTCCAGGCTGCAAGGTTCCCAGAACAAAGATAAGTGCACACACATTTCTTAAAATAAAATAGCAGCAATGACTGACTTCTAATAGACTTCCCTTTTTCATTGGCCCTTGCACAAACTGACTGAGAATAGATCCCCAACTAACCTCACTGACTTTTCTGGGTCTGGACGCTATCTAGGACGGTGGTTGCATAGCTCGACTTCACCAGCTCAGGGTGATTGTCAGCACAAATAGACTTGGCTCTCAGTCCAAGCCTGGGCTAAAGGGCACCTGGTCTAATGGCCTCATGGCCCTACATCTCCAATCCCAAGGAGAGAACAGCATCCAGAACCAAGTGCGGACAAGTCTGAAAGGCAGCCTAGAGTTGGAATCAATTGTGAATAAACTTTGTCCCTGCACGTCTGTGGAGCTCCAGACTCATTCAGCAAATCTAATCCCCAATCTCGGAGGTACAGCTGTGTCCCCCACTGCCCATGCTCAAAAGCCATAGTCATTGGTAGGCTTTTTTTTTTACTTCTTTGTTTAGCAGAAGACACACACCTGACCTATTAATAAGGTATTAATAGAATAATAGAAGTAGAAACTGTGATAGCAGTTTTATAAAGCACAGGCAGGGAGTTTGGGGTTGTGAAAAAGACAAAAAGCTTCAGGGCTCCAAAGGTCACTTTGAGCTGACATACTAGATATATCTAGCTGCCCCATGATGTTACCAGGTGTCCCATGATGACAGCACCTGGTCAGCATCCCAGGTCACTCAGATACACAACCTGCCCTCGGAGTAGGATATTGCTTAATTATTCCCTCCTAAAATACCTAGATCAGTAGCAGATTAAAGTCTGCTCCCTCACCCGCACTTGGTCACCTCCATCCTCCAAAGAGTCAACCCTGGCCCCTCTGACCTGATTCAACAGAGATCTGTTCCATTAAGGTAATTACCCTAAGTCATAAGAATATAGTACTCTCAGCTACACTACACAGTAAGATCACCCCCCTCACCTGAATCTCAACCTTCTACTGACATTCTAAAAGACCACAAGGTAGTAAAGCAACAGATGACCAGACTCTGTCCCCAAATGCTCAAAGGTCTCTGCTCCACACAGTCGTGATTCACAGGACAAAGACTCGACCTCAACTCGTCTTTTGGATATTGCTGTTGCTCTTGTTCTGTTATTCCTATGCCCCGCTATTGCTGTTGCTCTTGTTTGTTTATTCCTATGCCTCTCCAAAACAAAATTCTGCACTATTCTTATAATTTCTCTTCAATCAAGACTTCCACATCTATTGATATGCGCAAGGATAAAAAAATAAATTTATTGATACTTTAATTTTTTTGCTTTCATTTAACTTTTTTTCTAGTTCCTCAACACATCAGTGAACTACAAGTAAGCAATCATATCAGAGACAAAGTTCCTGCTCAAAGCATAGAGTTCAAATAGCACCCATTAAGAGCTCAACTGCTTCTTACCCCAGTATTACTTTCATGTTTTTAATTCTTAACACTTTTGTCTCTTGTCCTTTTAAAAAAATTCAATATCTAATTTTTTACTTCACAGGGCCTCTCACTGGTCTTTTGATTCTTGTTTTTCTTCTTGCTAGTGCTTCCCTTTCCTGCTCATCTTCATCAAATAAAATAAAAAACTGGCACTACTCTTAAAACTCTTCTTTTTTCTCTCAAACATTATTACCCATTCCTCTGTCATAGAAAAGCAAAGGCATTTTGCTTTAGGTGTGGGGGTGAGTGTCTGCCTAATTATCTAGTTTTTATCTGACCAAAAAACTCTCCTACCCCAATCCCTTTTTTGCTTCTTTTGCCCTTCATTTCACACTTCTCTCACATTTCCTTCCACTTTTTGACTTCCTCAAACTTAATCTAATACTCTTCCCCAAATAATGTAGTATAAATTGTCTACCACACCGATACTGCACCACCCCACTGAGATAACTACATAAACTCACGACTCTAACACCTCTACAGACTACACCAAGATGTCAAAGAAATAACAGAAGATATCGGTTGACACACATACACAAAATAACTGAGATGAACACAAATAACCATACAACAATCAGACTTAAATGGGAAACCTGAAATTGAACAAGCAATGGAATTACCAGAAAAAAGAATTTAAAAGACGGATGACTGCACTCATACAACAGATAAAAGAAAAGTGAAAAACAAATAGGACAGCTAGAAACCTTATTGCTTGCCAACTGTACAAGAAAAACTCCAAAGTGAAACACAAGAATAAAAAACTGTAATAGAAGAATTAGACAATACAATGAGAAAACAGGCAAATAAAAAGAAATCGATTGAAACCCAAATTAGTGATGTGGAAGACAAACCTATAGACTCTGATCTAAAAGAAGATTAAATAACAAAAAATACAAAAGAGACCAAGAAATGCTTGAGAACAATGTTGGGCATAATCAAGATGAACAGACGACATCTTACAGAGATACCAGAAAAAGAGGAGACGCCAAGAACAAAGTCACACAGAGGATAATCCAAGGACTCCTGCAAGAAAACGTTCTGCAATGTCTAAGGATGCAACGATAAATATACAAGAAGTTGAGCTCTAATCAGGAGAGATTCAAAAAGGAAAACTCCCCGGCATATACGTCTAACATCAACAAGAAGGAAAAATTCTATGAGTAGCCAGAGAAAGAATATAATTACATACAGAGGGTCATATATTAGAATAACTTCAGATTCTTAGCATAAACTATAGAGAAAGGAAGATAATCAGCAGGGGGGGGGAATGAGGATCTGATACCAAGTGCTCAAGTAGAAAGAAAATATCTTCAAGGTGATGAGGGCAACATGTGTACAAAAGTGGTTGACACAATGAATGCATGTATGGATTGTGATAAGATTTGTATGATACTCCAATAAAATGATTAAAAAAAAAGACAATGAGTAACATATAGAGTCCTGAAGGAAACAAAACAAAACTTTCAACCAAGAATCTTGTATCCATCAAAAGTATCAAATATGATGGAGAAACAAAAGTATTCAAAGATAAGAAATTATTAAAAGACTTCACAAAAACAAGAGCACCAATACAAAAAATAGAAATAGAAAAACTAATCATCGATTTCATATCGGTAGGCAAAAGACCTAGGATGAACAAAGAACTTCTTAGAAAGAAGTAAATATTAGGCCTTTCATTCACTATCTCTGCTACATTGCTACACTGCTACATTGTCACAGTAGTCAAAATAGCTAGGTACTGATAGGAGGTGAGATATATAGAGCAATGAATCAGAAGAGAAAACCGGGACAAAATGCATATGTCTGTAGTCAACTAATTTTCAACAAAGGGCTTAGAAATATGCCATGGGGCAAAGACAACTAGGGGTGGGGTTCATTTCCATTTCAGAGAAGGCTCTGTTTTTCTGTTGGTGAGTTTGGTGAATAAGTGGGAAGCAGAAACCTCATACTGGGAAGAGATGCTACACAATAATTGTAGGGATCCTAAGGGGAGAATAAACCCATTTCAATTGTCCTGGCTAGACACTTTGAATATGTTGCTACCCAACCCTCAGTGGACCAAGTGCTATGATGACCTTCAATGCTGGCTTTACAGGGAGCATGGGATCCACCAAGAGCCATCCCAGAAGGACTTGATGAGGAAGTAAAGCTTAACAATCTAAGAATTTTCTCAAAACAGCCAGTACCCTTGGATTTAGGACTCAAATACTCTGATGGGAAAGTACACAAAGGATGTCCATCCAAAGACTGTGGAAATGATGGTCATTGGACCATGGGAGCATTGGCTTAGTGAGTTCCTAATGAAAGGGGACACACAACCACCATATATTAATACCTTAACCCTGCATTAATATGACAGGTTTTAGGAGGCAAGGATCTGCCCTTGTAAGAATGATACAGGAAAATTTGCCCTCGCATCAACTCCCATGCCAAATGTAAAAAGAGCTTAATCAATGAAGAAATCAGTCTGTGCAAAGCAACAACTCATGGATTGCAGTTCAAAGTTGGACTGTATTTGTAGAAACTCTGCACATGAACAGCACTTTAAATTCTGTCATTGGATAAAATTCTGTCATTGATCTTCTCAAAGCAATCGCCTTATACTCCAGGGGGATGATTGATGATGTTTTTCTTTTTTTCTTTCTTGGTTTTTTCGGGGTAGGGGGTTGCTTTTGTTTTTATTTGTTGTTTTTATTTTTGGTTTTGGTCATAATATGATTACCAAAGTAAATGAGAGTAGTTCTCACCTCATGCACATGCAGGTGTATTGTGAGCTTCCACGCAATTCTACCCTAATCAAGGAAGAGTTCGTTCTCATAACGTGGCTCTACTCAATAGTCTCCTCTATGAAAAATGAGAGTGCAAAGCAAAGTGCAGTGAAGGGAGGAGATGATGCCCAGCTATCAATGAGTAGAGTGTCTGGGCTCTTCGAGGCTTGTAATTGAGAGCAACCATCTAAGTTAGTGTCAACCCATTCAACTGAGTCCACGTCAAAAAGGCACACACATTTATGTAATTCAGAGATGATGATAACAAAATCCAAATATGAAGAGAAAAATACCAGAGTTTAATTTGTGAACACTCAGTTTGTAGAAGGCTAGGAAGGACAGTGGGAGCCCAGAATCCACCTGCAGACTATCTAGACAGAGTCTGCCTCTGGCAGAAGCCCCCTAGTCACCGATGAGGGACTGGAGCATCATTACTATCAGAAAGGGATCATTGTAAGTGATTACGGTGGGTCAAACTGTGGCAAAGTATAATACTTTCCAGGTGACGTCCCTCTTGACCCAACCTGAACTTGCTCTAGGCTCAAATATTCCTCCTTTGTTCTACATCAGAAATTTTCTGCCTTTTAAAATATTGTCTATGGTCCATTCTTTCACTTTATTATTTTTTTTAATTTTTTTTTAGGCATCACTGCCCTCTGGTGGTGGGAGTAGGAGGCCCAGCCTTTGCTCCTGGGAGCCGGAATTGAACCTCCATCCCAGTGGGCCGCAGACCCGCGCACAACCACTACGCCACCGGGGCTCAGCCCCTTTCACTCTATTTTTATCTTTCTGTTATTATTATTTTCTTCTCAGGCTTCATTTTGGTTTTGTTTTTTATTGTTTCTGTTAAGCTTCCCAGTGTATGAAGCACCGAAGGAGTACATATAGAAATGCACTAACTGTTGCCACGACTTATCAGGAGGGAGAGGGGAATTGTGGGTAAACAATGAATGTGGGAGTGGGAGAACTGATTATAATTATAAATATATCTTTTTACAAGCTAATCAATTATGGATATAATGTGTGGATATTCTATCAAGAAAACTAATTTTTTTAAAAACAGCCAAAAAACTACGCATGAGCTATGATTCTATGATGAGGAATAACTTTTTCTTGGGGGACTTGGATTTATGTTGATGGTGATGGAATAATTTGAAAAAGGATATCAATAATGTTGGTACAACACAGAGAGTATAATCAATGGTCCTGAATTATACATGTAGAAGTAGCTGAATTAGAGAATATTTTATGTTTCTCTTTGTCACATTTTTTAACATTACATCAATGAAAAAGAGAGTACAAGGAAAAAGAAAATGTTCTGAAATTGATTGTGGTAATGATTATTCAATTCTTCCTGATATGATTGAAATATTGATTTGTATGATATCTGGATGTAGTGCCGATAAAATGGTGTTTTAAAAAGTAAAATGAAAGATTTTATAGGGCCTAGTGTTCCAGCTTTTCCAGTGTTGATGTACATATAATGAAAAACAAAAGACGCTGATGGAGGGAGGCCACCAGTGGCAGAATGGTGCTGCTGGAAAGTGTGACCCGGCTTTTCCAGAACTGCCAGGTGTCAGGCAGCAGGGTCAGCATGAAAGTTGAGCTAAACCCCTTTCCAAGGAAAGGTTCTGTGAGCACCTTCGAGTCTTCTTACATATCAGGTAAGAGCGACAGATGAGAAAAGCATCCCTACTGTGGTGGGCTCCAAAGTAGTAAATAAGTGTCAAGTGAACTATTTGAACATCCTCAGAGCTGGACAGATGGACTGACGAAGAGGGACAAAAAAGCCAGAGCAAGAAGAGCAAAGCAGCACGGTAAGGGCATGGATTGCCTGCTGCCATACACTGACCATTGAATTGCCAGTTTTCCTTAGGGCCACGAGGCTGGGTTTCTGGCTCCTGCCCTGTGGCCATTCCCATATGAGATATTGAGTCATTTTGGAGAGGAAAGAGTAGAAGAGGGCTGCAGCGTTTAAAGGGCAGTTGTGGTAATAAACCAATTAACTCTATAGCCTGGGCGTATGGGTTTCTCGTTGTATATTCCTGTGTTTGAAGTCTCTTTAGGTATCTGGGTGAAGAGCACTGTATCATTAAACCCTTTATTTACGAGCACCACCACCAACAAAAAATTGGAACCCAAAACAAAAACCCAAGGCTCAATGATTTGACTCTGACTTATGGCAACTCTCGCATACGTGCAGCCGAAGCAAGCACCGTGACAAGGCTATAGGACCAGGTGGAAGGACCCCTTTTGGATGCTGAGATGTCTATGATTCCATGATGAGGAACAGCTTTTTCTTGGGGGAATTGGGTTTATGTCGATGGTGATGGAATAATTTTAAAAAGCATGTCAACGATGTTGGAACTACAGAGAGGATACTCAATGGTCCTGAATTCTGCATGTAGAAGGCAGCAGAAAGCTTCATTTTTCTTTTTCGGAGCAGTTAGTGGTTTTGAACTGCTGAATTTTGGATTACAATAACCCATTACACTACAAGAATTCCTATGTAACTGCTCTGCTATCTATATTAATTACTTTTCTGATGAATATTATTTGAGTGCCCTTTTTCTTTTGCAGATTTGGATATAGAAGAAATAATTAGTGCTTGCTAGAATTGAGGTAAGAGTAAAGTGACCAGATGTCCCACTTTTTAACAATCTAACAACATCCAGCAGCATTTTAAAATTAAAACAAATATATTACAATACTATTTTTGCATTCTATGAAAAGTTTTGCTCCCCTATAAAGACCAAGTTTTTAATCAAGAATCCCGTCCCCTTTGTTCAGTTGTCCCACTAAAAATCTGGTCACTTTATGTAAGAGTAAAGATTCTGGGGTGTCAGAGATAGTCCTCAATATGTTCTTTATTAATCTCAGTCTATTTTTCAAAATAATTTTATTGGGGGCACATACAACTCATCACAATCCATCCATCCATCCTTTGTATCAAGCACATTTTTTGCATCATCAATAGATATTTATTCTACATATTAATATAGTAATTTTTTAAAAATTTTATTGGGGGCTTTTACAGCTACTACAACATTCAGTACATCATTTGTATCAAGCACATTTGCACGCGTTTCCACATACATTTCCCAACATTTACTACTTGAGTCCTTTGTACAAGCTCCTCCTTAAAAAACAAAACAAACAAACAAAAAAAACCTCCCCTTTCCCCACCCCCCTTTTCTTTTTAATGAATCATTTTACTGGGGAGCCTCTACAACTCCCATCACAATCCCTAACAACATCAGTTGAGTGCAGGCCACTTTTACATAACCATTGCCATCATCACTCTCAAAACATTCTCCCTCCCTCCAGGCCCCCAGTATCAGCTCCCTATATTACCCTTCCTCCCCCCCTTCCCCTTGAACCCTTAGGAATTTACCAATTATTTTTTCATCCTGTACACTGTACAATGTGTCCCAACACTCACTTCTCTGTTGTCTGTGCCCCAGAGAGGAGGCTACGTGTAGATCCCTGAAGTTGGTTCTCCCTTTCTATTCCTCCATCCCTCCACCCTCCTAGTATTACCACTCCTATTACTAGTCTTGATGGATCATCTATCCTAAGTTTCCCATATTTCCAATTTTGCTGTACATCTCCTGGTCTAGCTGGTTTTATGTGGTAGAATTGGGGTCATGATAGTGGGTGGGAGGCAGCAATGGGAACTAGAGGAAGGTTGCATATTTCATTTTTATATTTGTTGACAGCACCATTCTCTCAAAACATTTGCTTTCTTCTTGAGCCCTTGGTATCAGCTCCTCATTTTTTCCCTCTCCCTGTCCCCTCATGAATCCTTGAATATTTATAAATTATTATTATTTAGTCACGTGTTACACTCTCTGACATCTCCTTTCACCTACTTTTCTGCTGTCTACCCCTCAGAGAGGAGGTTATATGTAGATCCTTATAATCCACTTCCCCTTTCTACCACACCTTCCTTCTATTCTCCCAGTATTGCAACTCTCACTACTAGTCCTGAGGGGTTCATCTGTCCTTGATTCCCTGTTTTTCTAGTTTCTGTATGTACCAGTGTACATCCTCTGGTTTATCTGGGTTTGTAAGGTAGAAATGGAATCATGATAGTGGGGGAAGGAAGCATTAAAGAACTAGAGGAAAGTTGTATGTTTCATCATTGCTGCACTGCACCCTGACAAGCTCATCTCATCTGTGAGGCCACTCTATATGGGGATGTCCAGTTACCTACCTTGCTTTGGTTTCCCACTCCTCAGTCCCTCTCATTCACAATGATATGATTTCTTTGTTTTAGGTGCCTGATTCCCCATCTCGTTGACACTTCTTGATCACCCAGGCTGGTGTGTTTCTTCCAGATGGACTTTGTTGCTTCTCAGCTAAATTACCTCTTGCTTATCTTCAAGTCTTTAAGTCCCAGATGCTATTCTTTTGATATTCATGCATCATCAACTTTTTTCACCATATTTACTTATGCGCCCACTTTGTCCTCAGCAATTGTATTGGAAAAGTGAGCATCATGGCATCTCAGTTTAATAGAACAAAGTGTTCTTTTTTGGGGGCAGGGAGGGGCATCACTGCCTCTGATGGTCGTGGGCACTACCAAGTGCCATTCCTGAGAGCCGCCACTGGATTGGAACCACCATTTCTTCAGTGTTGCTGTCATGTTTCACAGTGAGGCCAGCCATATGGTCCTTTCCATGCATTGGCTGTGCTGAGAATGGATATCATTCTCAAGACTTGGTGGGCCAGGATATGCTCCACTCTCTCTTCCTCCCCCTTCATTTGCTCCCATGTGCTCTGATAAGGCATTCCCTCTTTCTGAGATATAGCTTCCATGATGCCTTCTGAAGTACATTCTTCTGGGGGTATGGGCATTCATCCATATGGGTGGTGTGGCGGTCATGTATTTGAGATGTCAAATTTCATGATTGAGATGTAGGGGTGGAGTCTAGCCTGTTAATCTAGAGAGAGCCATCGAGTAGCCAATGAGGTCTCTGTGGGCATGGCTTTCTCCTGAGACTTCTGGGAAATCTCAGGATATTTCCCTCATGTAAATGAGAGGCCATCTCCCCAGTTGTTGGGAGTCAGTCTATGAGACGATGAATTACAGACAAGACAAGATGACAGCATCCGAGGAGCTGAAGAAGCCGGAGGAGAAGCCACATGACCTTACCCTGATGGAACCAGACCTATGAAGTTGGAGAAGCCATGGGGAGACCTTTGCCAGCACTGAGTTTTTTCTACCACCACTGGATGCTGTTGATGGACCATAAGCCTTGGAAGTGAGGATCCATGGGGAGACCCCCACCAGTGCTAGGATTCTGCACCCATTGACCTGTGACTTCGTGAGTCAGAAGGAGACTTTATAGACTGGTATTGATCATATGGGCTAATATCAGACTTATGACTTTGAACTGGACTGGGTGGAATGCTTTCTCAATGTCCCATTCCTTGTTACATAAACCCTTATATCCATAGGCATATCTATGAATTTGTTTCTATAGTCTACCCGGACTAACACAGGTAGGATTGGGGCAGGCCCTTCTGATCTCTACTGGTTCCCTGCTTTTTACTGGAGAGGGCTAACACAACAGACCTGACTTGTTCAAAGTCTATACCAAAAAATACTTCTCTTTATGTCTTATTATTGGCTAATTTATGAGATAAGCTGAGTTCCTGGGATCATCTGACTGATAAAATGCTTTTGGATGACTGAGATTGTTGTAGCTAGTTAAATTTATCCTAATATCTCAAGAAAGAGTCCTGGTGTTATGCTGGTTAAGTATGTTCTTGCTAACCCACATCAAACCTACTAAATTAAAACCATTACTGGGGAGTGTACTTATCTTAGCAAAAATCAAAATTCACTGCCCTTGAATTGGTTCCAAATAACAATGGCTCAACGACAGAGTCGAATTGCCCCTGTGGGTTTCTTAAACTCTAACTCTATATGGGAGTGCAGAACCTCATCTTTCTTTTGAGGGCTATTTGGTGGTTTCAAACTTCTGAACGCATAATACTCATACTCCGACCTCTTGGGGCACTGACCTACCCCTCTGTGATGGTGGGAATATTCACCACTATAATTGTGATAAAACTTTATTTTAGGAACTAAATAAATGCCTATGAACAGAACTGTTATGCAGGTAGAGAGTGCAGCAGACATCTTAAATCTTGCTTATTGTATCTCACAGAAGAATTTCGCAATGTAACTGGATTACACAAAGGGGGACTCTGATCTCCCTGAAACAGGAACATCTGTTTTGGGGGGAAGCTTTGGTGACATTTTGATATCCAGTCCCCAGTTTGACAGATACTTCAGAGCAGAGGTTTATTAGTGATGTTTCAAAGAACAGGTGTGTGTTGTAAAAAGGTACAGAGGTACAAAACAACTTCCTCTGTCTACACGAGGGAAGAGAAGAAGCCAAGATCAGAGCAACACAAGGCCATTTCTATGAGGTAGAGTTCATGCTCGCCTCTCCTCTTCACTCTGCTTTACCTTATTCAGACATCCCTCCCACAGCTTTCTCCTTCTTAGCTAGACTGGGTAAGTCACTGCATTGACTCCATGGAACTTACACATAAATGTCATCATCATCATCGACTCTGTTAGGGAAGTCAACAGGTTACACAGTGAACATGTTCAATTTAATCTTTTCTTTTTTCTTTCAAGATAGTCTTTTTGTCGTCTTGCCTGCTACTCAGGCTCCCTCTGGTCCTTGTATTTTCAGCCAGTTGACTCCTTTGCTTCCACTGTGCTTGAGCAATGTTACAAAGTCTTGTAGGGTTGCCTGCACATGTCAAAATGGCAGGCCACACTGACATAGGCCTCACTTCAAAGGCACTCAGCTCTCATTCTATGACTGGCTTGGCAATACTGGCCCCCCATAACCATACCTGTGGGGACCCCACTCCTTAAGGAAGTCACCTGATCAAGGCTCTCAGCTTTTATGCATTTCCTAGCCTGCAAAATCTGTTTTGCACCTTGGCTTTTTGTTCTGATGCTACTGCTCTGTCACTCCTCTGCCACTTCCCTAATGTCTGTTTTCTGTATCTGGATTGAGAAGGTTCAATGAACAGAGATATTGGGGTCCAAATTATACATTCCCTTGGAGATGTTTTTCCTTGATAATAGAAATATATCCCTTTCTTGCATGTGAATTGGTTCATTCTAAAGTCAAAGCTAAAATACACTGCCATTGCACTGATTTTGATTCACAAACACGGCCCTACTGAGTTTCTGGAACTGTAACTTGTATTAGTCTAGGTAGACTAGAGAAACAAATTCATAAATATGCATATGGCTTTAAGGGGAAGGTTTATATCCAAGAGGAAAGGAATATTGAGAAAGGATCACAACCCAGTCCACTCCAAGGTCATAATCATAAGTCTGAGATTAGCCCATATGTCTGAGACCAGTCTATAAAGTCTCCTTCTGACTCATGAAGCACATGCAATGACACCAGGACAATCACAGGCCAGTGGGTGCAGAGTCTTGTGTATCCCAGCAGTAGAAGCATCTTGACACTGACAGGTTTCTCTCTTTGGCTTCTTTGGCCCCAGAGGTCAAGTTCTATCAGGGTAAGCCTAGGTGGGTTCTCCTCCTGCTCCTCCAGGATCCAGGACTCAGGATCTATCATCATGCCACCGTCTTGTCTTGTTGATAGATCAACTCCAAGAGCCTGAGTCTATAGTCTCTCACCTCCATGAGAGAAATATCGTGAGATTTCCCAGAATTCACAGAGAAAGCCATGCCCTCAAGAGGTCTCGTTTGCTATCTCCAGTTTGACAGGCTAGACTCCGCCCCTACACCCCAATCATGAATTTGACACCAAGTACATGACCCACCACATAACTCTTTACTGCTTTACATTTTTATTTTACTTCTGCAGAGAGGACTAGTGTTTCCCAAGAAATGACCCTGCTATAGTAGACTAACTAGTAACCAGCATGCAACTAGGGTTTGGCGAAGGTTGACCAATCCCCATGTTAGAGTTCCCAGTTGCAATCACTCACAAATGAATCATCTGCTCCCATCAGTGCCCTCTTCCCCAGTCCTCTTTTACTAAGGTCCAACAGGAAAAGAGAAAGCACATTCTATCTGCATGGTCTCGCTCAGTCATTTGATGGGAGTTACAAAGGCTATGACTCTGAGAGCCATCCAAGTAAATCATTCGCCCTAGCTGTGCTGGCTTATTCAGTTAGCCTTCATATATCGCTTTTGATAGAAAAATCTATCATCTTAGAACGTTCATGAAAAAATGGAATTGAAGGAGAGTGAACTTTTCATTGGACTTTTTGAAGCCTGCCTCATATAAATTACTGTATATATTTTGATAGAAATATTTCTATTCAATTAATCTTATTGGTTTCTGTTGTTTGCAAACATAAATTATAACCAACAATCTGAGGATAAGTGGTAATGTGATTAGAGCAAACACGAAACCATGCATTCTTATTACATTTGTTTGGAACATATGGAAGAAAATAGAAATTTGTGTAAATGTGCGTAATTTTTTTCATAAATTTTTCAATCATATTTGGTACAGAAGTACAAAAATGCAATTACATTGATGTTCAATAAATTGATTTTAATTAATGAATAAAATAGCAATGCTTTCTTGCTATGTGTTATAGGTTTAATATCTTAGTATTTGTATCTATTATTTCATGTGATAATAATAACCTACATTAAAGCATGCAGGTTTTAATCCATGATTTCCATCACAGAGAACCAGAGGATGAGAGCATCTTGTGAAAACTATAATAACACTAGAAAATACTTAATCCTATTTTAATTTCAGTGTAGAACTATTGAAAAACCATAAATTAGCTCCTGGGATTATATATCTTGAAAATTCATGTATGTAAATTTATATATACATATGCATATATGTGTATATATAAAATATGATTTTTTTCATTGAGATCATTGAATTTTACAGCATACATTAAAATATAATCAACTTTATTTATATAATGTACAAGGGTCTGAATTATTTTCTTATTGACAGTGTTAATAATAGAGATGATAATTTGACAAAAAAGCACTTTTACTAAGATTTATATCCATGATTGATATAAAACATGAAGAACAATAATAGGAATCAATGCTTACCTGTGCTTTTTCTTATTCTTGACAATTTGACTAGAACTTTTCCCAAATTCTAATCTCTGTAAAAAATAATTTTGTAATTTATTGTTTCACATTTTTAACAGAGGAAGCTGTAGAATATAGAATGTGTGGGCAGTTGCCATATGCTAATGATCTTGTATGCAATTATAAATCCACAGGGCATTTTCTTGAGTAGCTGATATTTGAAACTAAATAAATTTGAGGAGAATATATCATATATTATCCTTTATTTTTTAAAGATATTGCATGAAAACTCTCATCTTTGAACTAAGTGATTATCTTTTTAGAAAAGTAATAAAGTTGGTAGTACTGAAGCTATATATAGGACCTTCTGGATGACACTTCTACATACTTGGATTACTGGGTTAGTGAGGGGCGTTCAGAAGCATATTAACAGTTCTCGGGTCACTAAGATGTGAGAGATACATTGTGAAGGCAATTTCACAAATGGTTTCCTAGAGTTTCAAAGAGCTAATGCCATCCAGACAGTAATTAATTACATCCAAGAGAATGTGAAATGTTTCACTTTATTATAAACGTATTTTTAAAAAGAAAATTACTTTGAGAAAATGGTGTAGGAAAAAAATCAGAGGGTGATGAAGCAAGATGGCAAAGGGAGTGGATTCTCACATTTAGTAATGAATGGCCTCTGAATTAATGGAATCACGGTGAGATTTGACCACCTCTGGACACAAAGCAAAGGTCAGAGATGCCTTTGCCCTCCACCTGTCTTTTACCCTGCTCTCACACCAATTATTTCTACCAACGTGCTCTATTTCTCTGGTAGGTTCAGTATTTATTGTAATCACCAAAGAGAACTCTAGACCAGATTTGCAATTAAGAGAGTTTATTAGGGAAGTTGACAGGTTACTAAAAGCAAGGATTAGATAACATTAAGGATGTACTCATTAGTCCATAACAATACCTCTTTTCAGCCAGAAACTACATCTACCTTAGTCCTCAATCTTTCAGCCACACGTTCCCACAGCTTCAGCCCGCATGGCCCGGGGAAAGCTGCCTGCTGCTCTGCTTGCAAGCCTCACTGCTGCTCCTCTGTTCTGTCTCCTGATTTCCCTGCCTCATCTCTGGTACCTGCCTGAGTCATTCTCTTTGTCCCACCGTTTTTGTCCCGCAGCCTCGGGTGCCTCTAGTCTTGTCCTCCACCACTGTAAACTGGGATCAGCAATACGCTTCACTAGTGGCTCTTCTTGTTTGGTATTCCAGAGATTTCTCTCTGTTCTTTATAAGATGGTTCTTCTGACAATTAAACTGACTAACCTCCCTCCCCCTATTAGTGCTGCCACACCCTATTTGCAGAGTTAGATCCAATTATTTGTTGAGCCTTAAAAAGTCATAGATAAAGGAACCATATTAAAATGTTTCATTTCAGCACACTTGTTCAGCAATGGGTTAATTGAACAACAAATAAAGATAAGAACAGGCTGAGATCTCAGATCACAGGGTACCAAGTGATATATTAGAAAACCAGTTGAGTCCAGAAATAGGGGTAACATGGAAAGAACACAGAGGCAGGAGGATAGAGCTTTTTCACTGCAGTCATTTAGGGATAGGGTTGGGTGATACTCCACAAAGAACACAAAGAGGAACATCATCTGAGGAAGCTGTGGCCTGATAATTTTGAAAGCAGCCCCTAGCACCAATTACCATGAGACTTCATGGACTATTCAATGGGGTAGGATAAAGGAAGATGATAGTGTCACAGGGAGTTCTGAGTCACATGGAAATGAGTACTGGAAATAATTTCATTATAACTACTAATAAATACACAAACACAATTTTCCAAGAGATAATCAGAGATTGCCAGATCTTAACAGAGTATTAGAACTGCAACTATAGGATAATACAGGAACCTAATCAGAAAAGACACAAAATATCAACTCCATATTATATCCTAATGAAATTCTTATAAAGGACAATTTTCTAAAAGCAACAATAGAAAAATGCATTTAGAAGACAAAGGGTCTTTCATGGCATACAAAAGATTTTTTATACAAATCCAGAAAATCTAGATGCCCAAAAACAAAGAAGCAACATATAAAAAATTTCAAATGAAAACAATCACCAACCAAGTCTTCTTTACTCAGAGAAGTTGTGAAAATGATTCAGATGATCTTGGATAGTAATATAAAAGAGGGAAAGTTCATCCTAAATTATTTAAATATTTTTATTTTGTATCTCATGTAAACAGTCAGATAGTAAATCAACATTTGATAGATGTCAATGATTTGCATGTCACCATACTCTGCTGAGAGGAATTGGAAATAAAATTGGCTCAATAAAAAAAATTAAGAAGGAACTAAAACATTTTCATTCAAATGGAAGCCGCACAACTTTGTAGATATCACTCAGGGTGTATGCCTGGTAGAAAGGCAAACTCATTAAAGAAATACTTTTATTTACCCTAATTGTCTTGAGTGGGTGCTGGCTCATAATGACCCTATAGGACAGGGGAGAAGTGACCCTGTCAGTTTCTGAGACTGCAGCTCTTTATGGAAAGAAGTCTTTCTCCCACAGAGTGACTGGTGGTTTTAAATCACTGACCCTGTGGATGGCCACCAAAACCTTAACCCCTGCACCACCAGGACTCGTTTATTTTTATCCACTAAAGGGAAAATTCGTACATTCTTAAGAGAGATGCAACATAGACAATCATAAGAGCACATTGATTATATAATATTTTCAGGTAGTAACTTAATCCCACAAATAAAACTACATAAAGTTTGTAAGAAATAGCACAAAATAAATTTACTGAATGTGTATTTTAAAGTGATGTTATGAAAAGGTATAAACAGCAATTGAAGGGTGTGGTAGTTATATAATTGCTTGTCAATTCGAGGATTAAGAGTGTAGGGTGGAATATACCCTGTCAATCAGATAATAGCCAAGGCTTCTGTGTGGGCATGACCTTCTCCTGAGAACTCTGGGAAATAAGGTATATCTTCTTTGGAGGTGGGAGACATCTGTCTCAGCCCACCCCCCTGCCAGATACTCTTCTGACAAGTCTGACTTCCTGGGAGACATCCCTAAGGAGAAGCCATGTGAACCTACCCTAATGCAGTCCTTGGTGCCGGAGAAGCAATGTGGAAACCCTTGCCAGTGCTGAAATACTTACAATGCCACTGAATCCAAAGACTTTCTACCCACTTACCTGTGATAGTCCTGCATTTGGTGTAATTGCATGTATTTCATGAGTCTGAAGAGGACTTTATAGAATAGTAACAGACATATGGGCTAAACTTGGATTTATGGGCTTGGATTGGACTAGGTTGAGATGCTCTCTTAATCTACAATTACCTTTTATATAAAACTACCTGGTATACACATATGAGTGTCCATGAATTTGACTCTCTAGTCTACTTGGACTAACAGAGGGGAACATATCTGGTGCAGTTGTAAGCTGGGTTGTGGACTATATATGGTAAGCATTAAGAAGAAATCATTCAGAAGAAAAGGATGAAAACAAAAGCCTCTTTTCAAAAAGACAGCCAAATATAAATAAAACCAAGAGAAGAGATGAGCTAGAATTTAACAAAAAGAACCCACACCTTGAGATTAGACTTCAAACTATTAGGACCGTCAATGAGGGAATTGGGGCAAACTTTAGAACTTAGGTACAGGGAACACATCAAGTTATTGGAACCATGGGAGGACAAAAACACAGAAGAGGCACAAGTTGACAATTAAAATATACTGATGAAAAAAACACCTGCGTATATTGAAAGAATTTACCAAGAGTCAAAAGAGGCCCCTCAGATTGGGAAAATGCCTTTAACAATGACACATCAGATAAAGGTATTATTACTAAAATCTTCAGTACTCTACCAGCTTACAATAAGAAAAAAATGCTCACTGAGGAAGTGGGAAAAGAACCTAAATTGAAGTTTCACAAGGACAGAAACCAGAATGTCCCATAAGCATATGAGAAAAGGTTCTCAATCATCAAGTATAAGACAGATGCAAGTTCAAATATCTATGAGATACCTTCAAAGATAACTGAATTTAAAATTTAGAAAGTAGCAAATGTTGGAAGGACTACAGTGACATAAGAATTCTCATCCACTGCTGGTGGACCTGTAGGCATATACAACCATTAAGGAAATCGATTTGGCAATATCTCAACCATATGGAAATCAAGCTTTCATATGACCTAACAATTTCCCTATTGTGCATATACCCGGAGGAGCCCAGAAAGAAACCATAGTCCAATATCTATGCTCCCATGTTCATTGTGACACAGTTCACAATTGCAAGGAGTTGTAAACAGCCCCAAATACCATCAAGAGATGGATTAAAAACTGTGGTACATATACTATGAATCCCCCCCCCAAAAAAACAGTTATGAACACATGAAGCATATCTCTGTATAGGAAAAGCTGGAGGAAATCATGCTAAGTGAAGTAAACCAAGCCCAAAAGAACAAGTAAAACATGAATGCACTGAGGTGAGGGAGAGAGGGACAAAATTTCAGCTCTATGTGCCAAGTTGTGAGTGCAGCACACAACAGCAGTGAACCAACAGAAAGGTTTGTGGGGTTGGACCCAATCCTGACTACATAGACACTTCCACTCCTTCCACTACTTTTACCCAGAAGAATGCACATCAGAGGATAGCACTGAAACTACAAGTAAGAGAGAGGGACATGCCTGATAAGAGAACACAGGAGAAAACATAGGAAAGGAGAGTGGGTTGGACATATTCAGGCCCACCAAGACCTGAGGATGATATTCCTGCTCAGAGCAGTCAATGCACAGAGAGGACCATAGGGCCGACCTCATGAAGAGACACAATGTTCCTCACTGAACCATAGCACGATGGGGGACAACACTGGAGACAGTACAGGATTTGTGCCTGATCTGACTTTACCACACTTTGGCGAAACTCAAAGAGTTTACAACAGAGCAGCAAGGGGAGCAAAGCACTGAAGCTCCAAGGAAACCAAAAATACATCCTGGGGTCAGGGTGTGACACTCCATCAGACTCGACTAGAAAATACTCAAAAAAGTTAATAAACAGACCAGGAGTTATTTATAGACTCTCTCTCTCTCTCTTTGGTTGTTGTTTTGCTTTTTCCTTTTCTTTTGCTCTGTCTTTTTTTGTGTGCTTATTATTATCTAGATAAGATAAACAGGAAAAACAACCCAGAGGAGAAAACAATAGGACTGACAGTTCCAGGGGGACACAGGAGAGTAGGAGGTGGTGTAAGAAAGCGGGTGCCAACAAACCCAAGGACAAAGGAACAATGAGATCTATAGTTGATGGCAAGGAGAGCATAGGATGCCTTTTGGGGTTTGATTAAGGGCAATGTATTCAAGAGGAATTATCAAAACCTGAATGAAGGTCAAACATGATATTTGGACAAGAGGAAAGTAAAAGGAAATATAGGAAAGATATAGGAGGCAAAAGACATTCATAGAGATATAAATTTAGCCTTCTACATAAGTAAATATAGTTACATATAATGTTAAAGAAATATATCTATGAACATATATTTATTTATTTGATAAGTATTAAGGTAGTAGATGGACTTTGGGTCTCCATCCAAGTACTCCTTCAATGCAGGAACACTTTGCTCTAATAACTCAGCCTTCAATGATGCTCACCTTCCCAGAAATGACTGCTGAAGACAAAATTGGTGCCTAAGTAAACATGGCCAAGAAAGCTGATGGTGTCCAGCTATCAAAAGATATAGGATCTGACGTGTTTAAAGCTTGAAGATAAACAAGCAGTCACCTAACAGATAAACAACAAAGCCCACATGGAAGAAGCACTCCAGCCTGTGTAATCATGAGATGTCCCTGGGATCAATTATCAGGCATCAAAGATCCAGAACAAAAAAAATCATATCAATGTAAATGATAGGGAGTGTGGAGTGGAGACCCACAGTACATCTGCAGTCAATTGAACACCCCCTTACAGAGGGGTCACAAGGAAGAAATGAGCCAGTCAGGGTGCAGTATAGCAATGATGAAACATACAACTTTCCTCTAGTAATGCTTCCTCCTACCCCACTCTCATGACTCCAATTCTAATTTATACATCTGGCTAGATTAGAAAATGTACACTGGTACAGATAAGAGCTGGAATCACAGGAAATCCAGGACATATAAATTCCTCAGGACCAATCATTAGAGGCTAATACGAGGAAGCTAAGTAGGAAGTAAGGTGGGGGAGGGAAACTTACCACAGTGATTGACATATAGCCCCCTCTCAGGATGGACAACAGAAAAGTGCGGGAAGGTAGACAGCGATCGATGCAAGATATCAAGGTTTGATGTGGAAGAGGGGATGCAGGAGTGGTGGGAAGAAAAGAGCTGATATCAAGGGTTCGAGTAGTAAGAAAATGTTTGAAAATAATGATGGCGACATATGTAAAAATGTGCTAGACACAATGGATGTATGTATGGATTGTGATAAGAATGCTCAGAGTCCCCAGTAAAATGAATCTTAAAAATTGCTCATTAATATAAAGTTCTTTCTTTTACACACGAGTGTCTATGAATGTGTTTCTCTTGTCCTTTATTCATCCCAGACTAGCACACACAGTATTTGGGAATGATAAGGGTCACTTCAGAATTTGTGCCTCATGTTCTGATGGGCCAGGAAAAAGAGCCTGGACTGGTACATGCCATGATTTCAAGGAACAATTCCAAAACAACCCAGATTTTTTATCCAAGATCATTATTGGGGATGAGACATACATGCTTCCTCTTTTTAATTGACCCTTTATCTCACCAAGCATTATGTCCTTTTGCAGGAAGTGGTCTCTTTTGATAACATTTCCAGAGGAGGTGAGACAAGTCTCACTCTTCTACCTTCTAAGAAGCATGCTGGCTTTACTTAATCCAAGAAAGGTGTTTTTCTTTTTTGCAGTCCATGGTACTTTGGATCATCTTTCTAGCACCACAATTCAAATGTATCAATTCTCCTTTGGCATTCCTTGTTCAATGTTCAACTTCATATGAGAAAATTTAAACTACCAGTTTGAGTCAGGCATACCTTAGTCCTCACAATAACATTCTTGCTTTTCAATACTCTAAGGAGATTTTGTGCAACAGATCTACCCAAGGCATTGCGTTTGATTTCACTGTTGCTGCTTCCATAAGCATTGGTTATAGATCCCAGCAAAGTAACATCCTTGACAATTTCAATATTTTCTCCATTAGTCATGATATTATCTATTGGTTCAGTTGTGTATATTTGTGTTTTCTTTACACTAAATTATAATTAATATTGAAAGCTGAAATACTTTATCTTCAGCAGCAAGTGATTAAGTCTTCTTCACTTTCAGCTAACAAGGGTAGGTCACCTGCACACCACAGGTTGTTAGTAAATCTTCCTCTATTCAAGATGCTGAGTTGTTCTTCATATAATTCACCTTCTCTAGTTATTTGCTCTGCAAACATATTGGATACGTGTGATGAGAGAATGTATTCCTGATGAACACTTTTTCTGATTTTAAACGTGCAGTATTTCCTTCTTCATTCCACACAACTGTATCTTGATCCATATGCAGGTTCAGCATGAGCAAAATGCAAACAGCTACTGCACAAAAATAACCAAACACCTTCCAAGAGTAATTCTTTTGGATTGAAGATTTGTGAACTTAATGTAACTGGTCAACTGGGTCAATTGGAAAAACATAGTTTACAAAACTTGTTGCCTGAATCTTAAATGAAACAAATAATATCTTGGATACTAAGAGCTTGAAAGTGGTCATCTAAGGCACAACTACAGAATTTTATTCACTGGGAGCACACAGTAAGCAGGTCACCAAAACCGCACATGTCACTTGTGAGATTTGTTTACTCATATGTATTCTATTTCTTTTAGGTTGTCATTGACTAATTTGGGGCATTGGGATATGGTCTATTGCAAATTTTAATATTTGCATTATTTTAGCTTATATTAATTCATAAATAATGAACATCACTGAAAATCATCATATATCATAAGGTAAAACTTAAATTACAGAGGATAAATAGCATCAACTTACCAGGTCTCTATAATTAACACTATTGTGTGGAGATCTTTATCATTCTACATTATAATATACATGGAGTATTATCAGCTGGATTAATTCCTAGAGGCAGAACAACATAAACCATATAATACTTATGGGCTTTAGGCATGATTTGCATATAATATATTCACTCTTAGTTGCACAAAATACAAATAAATTAATAAAACACAAAGAAAAAACAAACACCAGAGTAGGTGATTTCAAAACAGAATATTATATGTATTTTCAGGAATGCCAAATACATTAAGCTTATAGTTTCATGATTCCCCTCCATTATTTATCTAAAATATACTCATCTTCTTCTTGATTCACTGATTTATAAAATCCCACAATTTAATATTTATTTAGTTACTATGGTTTATGCCTTTGTCATTTCTTCACTTGTATATTATTGCAACAACATGATTTTTTCACTTCATGAGGTATTTTTGTGTGTACTAGACACATAAGAGATTCAATGAGATGTACGAGGCCACTGTACATGAGATGAAAATGGAGTTACTGGAAACATCAGCAATCATAAATTGAGATTGAAAAAGCCAAAAATATCAAGCAGAAGCATCGTGTATAACAATGTAAAGAACTGAAAAATCTGCTAAGAGACATCTAAGAGGAAGTAATATATTTAACTATTGAATAAATGGGAAAACCATCCCTTCTAAAATCTTATGTTATTTAAAAAATAAAGACAAAGAGTTTAATAAAAAAGTGATCAGGAGGAAAATATTTGGAAATGCATATGGCAGTATGTGTACAAATATACTTGATACAAATGATGTATTTAATGTTATAAGAACTATAAGAGCCCCCAATAAAGTCATTGGGAAAAAAAGAGCATGAGAACTGAAAAAGAGGTAAATAAATGCATAGAAATAAAAACAAATTAAATACACTATATTTCAAAAGGTGTGGTACTGCAGAGAAACAAATACAGAGACACTCATATACATTTGAAAGAGCTTTGTATTATAGAGTAGTAATATAATATTAAAACATCCAGTTCAGATCAAATCCATTATCCCATTTATCTAATACCAGTCTAGGAATTCCTCCTCGGGCTCAAAAATTCAATGACCCCAAATACAGCAAGATCACAAGTCAGTGAGTAGAAAGATTTTAGGATCCAGTGATGTCGTAAGCGTCCCAGAGCTGGAATGGGTCTCCATGTGGCTCCTCCAGTTCCAGGTCTCTGGCTCTATCAGTGTACCTCCATGTGGCTAGTTAACAGGAATGTTTCGCAGGGAGAGTGTCTTTCCTAGAGTAAGGGAGGGAGATAGGAGTTCCCAGAATCCTCAGGAAAAGGTCAGACCTATATAGAGGCCTCATTATCTATGACCAGATTGACTGATTAGACTCCACCCCTTCGCAAGTTGACAGAAGATTATGTAACTGCTACTAAAGTCAAATAATTATTAGCCTACTAATTGACCATCAAAGGAAGTTCTAAAAAGATATGAGAAAAAAGTAGCAAGATGAAAAATAAAATGTAGTCAAAGCAAGAAATCTTTTCAGGTAAGCCACTGGGCATCTTTTAAAATCCATGTTTCATTTTATAATAGTAAAATGTCCTTTGAATACCATAAGGATATAGTGAACAACAAAAAAAGAAATCAATAAAGCTAAAAAACTTTGTCTCCTTGAGGGATGCTAAAATCAACTCCTTCCTCATTGATACATTCTAAATGAATGCGAACTACAACCTTGACTTCTGTTTTTCTCCTAACTTATAATGAATTCAGTGTAAATCCATAAGGATGCCAAAAACCCAATTATATTTGTCAAAGAAAAATGTTCATTAAATAGTACATTGCTGTTCACTTATGCTTTTTCTTTAAAAATTCCTAAATCCTTTCTGCCCTATTAATATATTCTTTCTGGTTACATTAATTTTTAGAGTTCTGTGTTTTGCTGTTGTTAGTTGTCATTTCTGATGCTTGGCTACCCGACACACAACAGAAGGAACTAATTTTCAGTCCTGGACCATCCCCACAATTGTTATATTTAAGACCATTGCTGCAGTCACTGCTTCAATCCATTTCTTAGAGGATCACCCTCTTTTTAACTGCTCTTCTATTTTACCAAGTGTAATGTTTATCTGGAGCCTGGGGGGGGGGGGTAGTACATTATGCTGTTAACTACAAGGCCAGCCATGTGAAACCAGCAACGGTTGGTGAAACTTGAGGTTTTCTAGTCCCACAAGGAGTTATAATCTTGCAAACCCACAGGGACAGTTCTACCCTGTCCTACAAGGCCACGATGTGTTAGAATTGACTCATGGAAGTAAGATATTTTGAGCTCAGTCTTCTACTGATAAGATGTTCAAAATGAGACAATGTTTCATCATTCTTGCTGTTGAGACACATTCTCACTGTACTTTCTTCATCACAGATTTTATTTTTTCTGGAAGATGTTGGTTATTTCAATAATTCTTCACTAGCATTATAATTCTAATGCACTGATATTTCTTAGGACTTCCTTCCTGGCTTCTATGAGACAATTTATTGTGGAGTTTAAGAAGGATCATGTGTGATACTAAAGTAAGACAATTGACAATGGGTTCGAATGGAGAACAGCAGGACTGATTCAACTGATAAATTTTATAATTAATTATCTCTCAGCCATATAAGCTAATTAACTAATAGATGGAGAATTAAATGAGCACAACTAAATTCCTGTTCTGACACAAGAGACTGCTAGCCTTAAAGTGACAATAGCACAAGCACCTGCTGTTATTTAGCTCTTCTCAACCCTCTTTTTAGTCATTTAGGTCTTCCAGAATTTACACACTCTTAACATTTATGAGATTTATTTAAAATTAAAACATGAACATATTTGTAGCACACAGTAACAATGTATGCTACCAGATTTCTAGTGATTATGGAGATGTATACCTTTAATTTTAAATCCTAAATATGAAGCTATAATTATATAACATAAACCAGAAGAATAGGTGGAAATCATGGTTATTAAGGATTGATTATCCATCCATAAGAATGTAGTAAGTATTTCAAGTAAGTAGCGGTTCAAAATAAGCAGTTCTCCAATTTTTGCAAGTATGATTAGCAAGTGGTGGAAGTATACATATTTAAAGCTATATCATCTCCTTTTCTAAAGTCTTTTGCTGTGATTATTTTTAATGTCACTTGAAATTCACTTGGCTTACTATTCTACTAACTCAGGAAGAAGTTTGAAAATGTTTAATAAAGTGTCTTACTTTAGACCTCTCAGGAATATGTATTAATTAGATTTTTGCCTAGAAACAAAATTGCAGATCATGTTTTAAGGCATAGCAATATAATTAGTGCACCTTGAATTATTTGAAAGCAGAGTGCTTTGAAAGACTAGACAATGATCTATTAGAATTTTTAAAAAAGAAGGAACCACAAAAATGACCATATTATTACAAACTCATTGCTTTTATGAGAATAGATTCATCTTTTAAGAAGTGTAGGTCAAAAGTGTAAATTACTTTTCCCAAATCAGCTTTTGTTTCAAAGTGTTGCAGGAGTTTATATATAGTCCTAAACTGAAAACCATAACCTAAGGATTTGGATGTTTAAATTTAAAGAGTCTAGACATTAATTTTTAAAAGAAATGCACACTAAAATTAATGAGTGTGGCAACCACTACTAATTAGAGGATAATCAAATTGAAGGGTTTCTGAACATAACTGTGTCTGATATATAAGCCCTTGTTTATATCAAAATCTACTTTTTTAAATGAATGAAATTAATCCAATTAATTTGATGATTTTAAAATACAGTTAAATATAATAAGTATTTATGGTATCTTTCCTGTATGCCAGACATGGTGTCAAATTTTAGTTTTATTTCATCAACAAATGATCATTAAAATACCTTGCAGATATTGAGTACAAAAGAAGCCAAAATAATGTTTCCGAACTTATGGGACTCAAGCAAAGCCAAGCCATCAGAAATAATGACAAATACTTTGAAGGGAACCAAAGGAGAGAAAGGTAAATCAAATCAGACCTGCAAGGGCAAGGTGATATGAAAATTAAGCTGAGGCACAAAGGATGACAGAAAAACAAAACCAAACAAAACAACAATAACAACAACAACAACAACAACAACAAAACAGAAAGAAGAAGCAATCCAGATATAGTAAATCCATGGGAAAGTTACTATGATGGCAGGCCATAACTCAGGAGGAGCAAGACAGGAGCTGGAATGAGAGAGCAGAGCAAAGGTCAGAACCTGCAGAATGCACACTTGGTAGGAACAGGCTCCTGCAGTAGCATCTCCGAGATATCTCTTCTGAGAGCTTCCATGGACCCTGTGAGCTCAAAAAATAGCCCAAACTAAGCACCTGACTGCTACCTGAAAGGTAGGCAATGCAAACCTATCCAGAGATACCTCAGAGGAAAGGTGTGACAATCCACGTTAAAAATAAGCTATTGGACACTGGGGTGGAGGTTCAAATCCAGCAGCAGCTCGCCAGGTGCAAGACTGGGCCTCTTATTCCCACCACCAGAGGGCAGTGATGCCCCCCCCAAAAAAACCCCACACAAACAAATAAAAATAAGCTATTGGAAATAGCTGGGTCTTGGAGAGCCCAGCTGTCCTCTGCACATATGGGGTCACCAGGAGTCAAAGTCTAAGTCAGACTCAAAAATATCGAACAACAGCAGCCTTAAATGAAATATCCCTTTGCTATGCTCGTCCTGCTGGGTTCTTTAGACCCTAGAATAAACTCAAATTCTACTTATCTGCCTCTCTTCTGAAGACATTCTTGAGGTCCCCTGCTTTCTACATCTGTGCTATTTCTTTAACATCTCGGTTCTCTTAACTCTGCCCTATAGTTTCTCAGAAGACCAAGGCAGACTTCCAAACACATCCTATACTGACTGAGAACACGGAGAATGTTTTGGAGAATGACTTGGTTTTACAGTGTGGGATTGAGTTGTGGATTCCCCTGCAGGTCTTAGTCTTGCATGCCTTGAACTTCCTGCTGGATTCAAGGAAGTTAACATAAACTTTCTAAACAGGCTGTTTATTTGTGGGACATAAGGGAAGACCAAGCATGCATTTGAAGTTGTCAGCAGTAACTCATAAAACCCAGAGTTGCATGCTTTCTCTCTAGTGCTTCTGTCTGGATTTTTTTATTGTCGGGGGTGGGGGGTGGGGGGCATCACTGCTCTCTGGTGGTCATGGGAGCTACCGAGAGCTGCTTCTGAGAGCCATCGCTGGCTTTGAACCGCCAAACCTGTGGGCCACAGTCCTGCACTCAACCACTTATGCTACCGGGGCTCAGTCTTTGTCTTGAATTTCTAAATAAGTTCTTCCATGTTCCAATCTGAGTTTTCAGAAAATTAAGTTGTGTCATATTTCTTCTTTGCTTAGAACCCCATTGCCATAAATAAAAGTCCAACCATCTTAATGAGGCACATGAGATCTTTTGTTACTTTTCTCCTACTGACATTTTCAAGTTTTCCTCACTGTGCATATTTTTACCCCCATAACCCCCCCCCCACCCCCAGCCTTACTATACTAGCTGAAGGGTCAAAACCTGCTTTGTTCACAGACTTAAGGATTTTCGTTTGTATCACTTCTGATGCTGAAAGGTTTTTTGCTCTTCTAGTATCTTAGATTTCTACTTTTTAATGCCAATTTTATTGAAGTATAATTTATGTCCAATACATTTGGACACACACCCATTAAGTGTACAATTCAATAAGATCTGACAACAATAAATAATGATATGACATTGTTGCAATGGTTAGTTGCTATGTAGGCATTTCTGACTGGTGGAGACCCCATGTGTGCAGCACAGGACTCCTCTCTACATGTTCAAGGTCATGATCTTTTGGAAGAAAATTGTCAGGCCTCTGTTCTGAAACATTCCTGTGTAGGCTTCAGCTCATGAGTGTTTAACCATCTGCACCAGTCTGGAACTCACAACATATAGTGAGCACATTCAAAATATAGATGTCTCAGTTATCATTTGATGTCCAATCATAATCCCTGGAAATCACCTCTGCATTAGGGAACTTTCATCCTATTTCTCCCTAAGAAGAACCATGAGACTTGAGATTTTCTGCCTTTTCTTCGGTGCTTCATGCATTTCGCCTGTACGTAAGAAGAGCGTCATGTGTTTGTGCTACAGCAGGGAGCACTCCTTGGTTTTCTTTCTACTCTTCTCTTTTTCTTGCTTATGAGCACTTAATGAAACCCATGGACAGACTTAAATGTGACTGCAGATTTCTTCTATGTCTGGGCTCCCAAGAAACCAAAATTGTCATTCTAGCCTCTACTTGCCTTTTAATGACTTGTGAAAAACTGAATGTTTTATTTCTTCCCTAATTTGGTGCAGTTTACCTCTTTCTCCCATTCTGTGCCATAGATAAGACAATCCACAAGTCCTATCACTCCTCACCCTGGGAGCGCCTTCATGGATTAGACGTTGGTCTATGAACAGAAAGGTGAGTGGTTCAAACTGACCAGAGGCTCTTAAGGAGCAATGAGGCTGCCCTTGTGAAGATCATAGATCGTCTCAGATATGGGACACAGGTTTAGAGTTAGATTTGAGTTAATAGCAGTGGATATGGTTTTGCTTTTCAGAGGGTTTTACTGTCTTCTGGAGTTTGCTTTGCCTAGTGGCTGTGCTCTTGCATTCTTGAGTGCTTGATGCCACCTAGTAAAGGTCTGGTTTGTGGGAGGTGGTCTTGTGAAGCAGATCACACTACTATGGAAACCCTATGGCTGGAGTTTATATGGAGTAAAATATAGATGGTGTGTCTCCATAGACATATTGAGTCACATCTTAATAATAAAATAATTAGAATATTTATAAAGTCATTTCATAATGCCAAAGTTCTGCTATTTTACCAAGGTAAATTCAGCAATTCAAATCACAAAGCAAATACATATTTTAAAAATGTGTTAACAGTTCACTTGCTATTCACTTAAACTCTGACAGCTGAATAATAACACCTTGCAGAACATTTTGTTCTGCTGAAATCGCTGGAATTTAGTTGCTATTGCCCTAACCAAATAAACAGATTGAAAACTGAATTAGCATGTTACATATATATTGAATCATATATTTTTTCATATATATTAAATTTATAGTTAGTAAATAGCATCTGTATGTGATGATAGTCATAAATTCATTAAAATGATCTATTGAGTTAATTTCTCAGTTTAGTCTGATAAAAATAAACATATTTAAACACTGAATCTATGTTTATTAAAAAATTAATAAAGTTTCCTTGCTTTCCTCCTTATGCATTCTTGTAGCTCTCTGGATTGTGAAAATTTCATCATTAAAATGCATAAAGATCTTGAATCATTTTGATGGATTTCTCTTTGAATTTGTCAGCGGATACAAGACGTGAGCCTACAGCACACCTTCCTGCAGTATACCCAGATGGATTATTTTGTTTTCAAAAATGTGAAGTCAAGTATTTATGTCCACTTACAGAAAGAAAATATATCTTAATAGAATGCAAGCACAGATACATTTGAGACAGCAAAATGATGAAACCCAAATTGTTTCTGAAAAGTAAGAGTAATTTACAGCATGATCATGACATTTCAATTCAAAATTTAGGTTATAAGGACTACAAATAGTGAATCATCTGCCTTTTCTTCCCTCTTGACCACCTGGAAACTGGGATTCCATAAATTGGACTTAGTTGTGCCAAAATTGGTTTCCTTCCACATCTGTGCTGTTCTACTGCAAGATAGATTGTAAACATTTACCCTAACCACCCAAGTAAAAGCATGCTAATTATATAAACACAAAGGCCTACAAATAATTCACATTCACCCACAATACACATATATCTTAAAGCAAAACATTAATCCTCCAAAAATATACAAATGTTGGTCAGTGAATTTTAATGAGAGCACCTGCTGCATGCTTAATAAACAGAAACAGATTCATGTAGGACAGCAAACACTTGAATGTTAATATTTACATGCCTATTTTAATAAGTGATGAAGTTAGATTTTATGTCAACTTGAAAGTTTGGGATGTGCGATGTTGAAGTCCAACCTGTTGATGGCTCCTTGGGGGTATGATTTTTTTTCTCTAAGACAGTAAGTGAGGAGTTTCTCTCACCTCTCTCCTGCACTTTAACTTCATCATTTCCAGATCTCTCTGTCTTCAGGGTCAATGAAATGCGGACCATTGACTATGGAAGCCAACTGCCAATCCATCAGTGTACTGCAACAGGCTCCTGCCAGTCCATAGTCTCCCTGCTTCTACGCCTCCTTTCTCTACCATCAGCCTGCAGCTGTGTGAGGCTGACAATGGCTCTAGCTAGCATCAGCCCCATTTACTCACATTGGATTAGGCTGGGCTGTTTTCTTAATGTAACAATTTTACTTGCTGTAAACTTCTTTATCATGCATATAAAAGCACCCCTGGTTTTCTTTCTCTGGACAACCCAGCCTAACACAAGATGATTTTGAAAGATGTAGTAGTCCCCCCCAGCCCACATGTGAATCTATAAAAAAGTAACTGATGCACGGAGTATTTATGGTGGAAAAGTACACTGAGAATCCACCGCCACCTGCATACTTGAGGCTGAATTGGAGCAGGGGATATCGCCTCTCAGAAAGTGTTTCAATTAACTACCATGTTATAATTATATGAGCTTTGCTGACCTTGTTGTGGGGGCTCGGGGAAGAGTTCTTCAGTGGATAAGGGATTGCGGTTATCTAGAAACATTATAGACCACAGCTCTATGTTTTCACTATCTGCTGCTGTGTTGAGGTGACCCGAGTTGGCTCTGAATCATAGTGACCCCACATACAACAGAACAAAACACTGGCCGGACCGTGGTAATTCATTCTTTTTGGTCCCTCATTTATGATTTTACTTAGTGCCAATAAATTTGCAAACGTACCATCTATTATTCATTTTCTGCACGTGCAGTTTGGATTTTGGATTGGTGTTTGCAACTCTTGAAGGAGCAGTCTCTGCACAGTCATACTTTTTGCACATCAGTAGCACTGCCAGCTCCTTGACATTGTGGAGCAGACACTTCGCGGACCATTTTTCCTTGTTGCTTCCATAACTAATTTGGGGCATTGAGTTCTGACCCTTGAATCGTCTCCTCACTCTGTTGTCAATGCCTCTACTCTAGGGCCAGTTGTCCTTAATCTTGACATAACAGTCTTATTTGTGTTGGATGAACTTCTTGATTTTCTTTTAGACAATTTTGGATTTCACCAAGGATTTGAGGGTAGCTATGCTGCCCGTGGGAATTGGCTGCCTTTTCATTTGATTCTTTAACTGATGCTTCCATGAGTGTTGACTGTGTATACAAATAATATAGAGTCCTTGGCAACTTCAGTAGCTTCTATTTTCTCTTGATATAACCTATTTGTAGGGTTGTGAGGAATTTTGTTTTGCTAACATTGAATTTCAATCCATACTGAAGAATATTGTATTTATATTCATCAATAAGTTCTTCTTCCATTTTAGCCATCAATGTTTTTTCATAGCCATATTTCAGGTAGTTAACTAGTCTTCCTCCAATCAGCTTACCCAAATTATTTATTTGGATTATTTGCTCAGTTTACAGATTGAATAGGCATGTTGAAAGGATATAACCCTTGTGCAAACCTCCCCCAAAATTTTAAACTTTTCAGTATCCCGCTGGTCTGATTAAAAGACTGCCTTTTAGTCTATGTAAAAGTTCTGTATGAGCACAATGTATTACTCTGCAATTCTTATTCTGCAGGTTGCTGTGAAAACTTTATTATGATCCAGACAATTGCATACTTTTACATAGACTAATTGACTACCTTTACATAGACAATTGACTACCTTTACATACATACAAAACAAAGTAAACATTTTACTGGTATTCTCTGCTTTTCCCCAACCCTCATCTGAGGTCAACAATATCTCTTGTTCCATATCCTCTTCTGAATTCAAGTTAAATTTTTGAGTTTTCTATCAATGTATTGCATCAATTTTTAAATTAACGAGCAAAATTTTGCTTTTGTGTCATTCTGTTGGCATTGACTCAATGGCAGTTAGTTAGCATGATAGTCTGGGTTGACCACAGAAACAAATCCAGAGACACTCATATGTGTGTAAAAGAGAGCTTTATATTCAAGAGTAACTGTATATTAAGAAAACATCCTGGCCCAGTCCAGATCAAGTCCACAGGTTTGTTATTAGCCCCTAAGTCCAATCTTAGCCCATAGTCCAAAACTAGTCCATAAACTCTTCTACAGACTCATGCAAGACATGCGATAGTACTAAAAGCAGGAACATCACAGGCCAGTGAGTGAAAAGTTTTATGGAAGCATCTCAGCACTGGCATAATTTCCATGTGGCTACTCCAGCTCCAGGGCTCTGACTGCCATCAGCATAGCTTTATGCGGCTTGTCCACAGAAAGTGTAACAGAGAGAGAGTGTGGGTCCTTCTTCCAGGGTGGAAGACAGGGGTTCCCAGAATCCTCAGGAGAAGGTCATGCCCACCCAGTGGGATAAGTGGTTATGCTCTGATTGACAAACTAGACTCCACCCCTTCACTCAAGTTGACAGGAGATGATGTAACTGCCACTTAGGTTTTTATTATCTTTGGATTTGGGGGCTCCAATGCGCCTTGGCTCCTTCTTTTGCATTATGATCAATGCTCCTCGCATGCTTGCTCAATCGGTGACAGACTGAAAAAGTTGATAGAATTGTTCACTAACTGCACAAACACATTTAGTGGTTAAGTGATAGTTGTTCTTAACTGATTTTCCATGGCATTTCTTGAGGTTATTTGGTGTCTTTTAGAATCCCTTGGTGTTTTATGTCATTTTGTGGTATCTATCTTCCCACTCTGCTGTTATTTTGTTCTTTTAAGGAGACACCATTCAGAAGTGATAAAATTTGTTACCTTAACAAAAGAAACACCCTATTTCAAAACAGAGTTATATTTACAGATCCAGGGTTTAGCACTCCAAGATAAGTTGAGTGTGTAAGGCTCAATTCAATCTTTAACTACTGCATAACTGTGGATATTTCTGGGACTATATAAGGATAGTCATCTAACCATAGCCTTTGACATTCTAATAAATACTCAGGAATTCAAGTCCCACTCTCTTCTACCCAGGAGATTATGAAAGATGACCTTTCTTACAGGATGGAGAGTCCATTCTTGAGAACAAGTAAAGGAAAAGACAAGAAAGTCTAAAGAATGAGTATTTACAAAATAAATCTTTAAAATTTGAATAGCTATAAAAGTAAGAATATTTTCAACAAAACATTTAAAATAGAGCAGAGAAAGAGTTGATCTTTGAAGTGACTGACTCGCCAGTGAAGAATACTTAAATGTGGTAAGTCTGAGAGAATATCATTTGGCAAGTTTAAAGCCCTTCCTTCTCCTTTGCGGAGGGGAGAAAAGTGTGAAGAAAGAATGAGCTTAATTAAGGGAAAATGCAGATGTTTATTATTATTATTTTAAATCAAAGAAATCCAGTGATTACTGTTTGGCCATAACTGAAATATATTACTGTGCTAAATTTTTAACAATAAATTGTTAATTTCTTCCATATCAGGATTAAAGGGGAAAAACAAACAAAAACAAGATGTTCTAATAAGAGACCAAAATATGTTCACAGTGTGATTATAGCAGAATATCAGATGCCAACCAGAACATGGGTGGTTCAAACTCAACTACTACCCTGCAAGAGAATGATAGGAGGATCTGCTTATTACAAAGAGTAGCTTTGAGAACTCAACAGGCAGTTCGTAAAGTTAAGATTGACTCAGTGACACTTCATAACAACTAAGGACATACAATTATGTCACATGATTTATCTTGTAAGTCTTTATGCGAATACAATGCCTCATCTTTCTCCCTCAGAGTAGTGTGTAGGTTCAGCATTGTTTGAACAATGCTTCCACATTGTTAAATTTGAAAAGATAAGTCTCATCAAATTTATAATCATTCAATTGACTATCCACCAAATAGCAACTTAAATTAGCCTTTAGGTCTTGTTTGCTCATTTAACCTAATTCAAAAAGTCCTCTTAAGGAATATACTAAATATGGAAAGAAAACGCCCACAAAACAATCTGAAATGTGTCCAGTATTGCTTTCTTGTATCCTTCTTGTACCTGTGTGCGGCAGTCATGTGCTTATGTTAATTTTATGATTGAAATGTAGGGATGGAGTCTAGCCTGTTAATCTGGAGATAGCCATTGAGTAGCCAATGAGGCCTCTGTGTGGGCATGGCTTTCTCCTGAGACTGCTGGGAAATCTAGCGATATTTCCCTCGTGAAGATGAGAAGCTATCTCCCAGTTGTTGGGAGTTAGTCTGAGAGACGATGAATCATGGACAAGATGGCAGCCTCCGAGAAGCTGGAGGAGTCAGCGGAGAGACCACACAGCTTTGCCCTGATAGAGCCAGACCACTGAAGCTGGGGCGGCCACATGGAGACCTCTACCAGCGATGAGTTGCTTCTGCTGTTGATGGACCCTGAGCGCCAGAAGCAAGGAGCCATGTGGAGCCTCTGAGAAGTTGAAGGTGCCAGCGGAGAGACCACACGGCTTTGCCCTGATGGAGGCAGACCTCTGAAGCTGGAGTGGCATGCTGTTGATGGACCCTGCGCCCTGGAAGCGAGGAGCCATGTGGAGACCTCTGCCAGCGCCGGGATTCTGCACCCACTGCCCTGTGGCTTCGTGAGTCAGAAGGAGACTTTATAGACTGATTTCGGGCATATGGGTTAATATCAGACATATGACTTTGAACTGTACTGGGCTGGGATGCCTTCTCAGTGTCACATTCCTTTTGTATATAAGCCCTTTCCTTATATCAATATGCGTGTCCTTGAATTTGTTCCTCTAGGCTACCCAGACTAACACACTGTGCTTCTAGCTTATAAAAATTCTTTTGTTATGTTAGAGCTCCCTGCCAGGATGGGGCGGTGCTCCTGAATTGGCCCATCTTGGCCAGGTGAATTTGATTCAGCCTGTGGAGTCCACCAGTACCTCCCAACCTCCGTGTGTGTGTGTGAATTTGATTCAACTCATGGAGTTCACCAGTATCTCCCAACTTCTGTGTGTGTGTGTGTGTGTGTGTGTGTGTGTGCATGTGCGCACATGCACGCGATCTGCCCGTGACTCCCACACACAGTTCGCGCAGATGGGCTGTGGTCTCAGAGTTGCTGGGCCTCCGTCCAGTGCATTTGTGGTGCTTCTATCCTCTATGAACTCACTTGGATCACATACCAGGCTTCGGCGTGAATTCTTTCTCACAGGAAAGGAAGGACTGAGATATATTTCCCTCCCACGAAAGACCTAACACTTCTCTCCACCAACATTGGGTGCTTTCACCTGATTCCCAGACCCTTTGCTTGCTAACCTTGACTTATCAACTGAAATTAAGATTTTAAATTCTATAAAAAAATCTACATCTTGTGGAAATTGTATTTTTAGTATTGATAGTCTACATCAAATCTTCTGCCACTTGTCTCTGAAATAACTAGCTAATGACAGAAAAGGGGTAAAAAGAAGGATGTCCAGTGTAAAGAGCACATTATTGGTTGGGTAAGATGCCAAAATTGAGTTTTGAAAGCATAGCCTAAAAGGAGAATAATTTTCCCCAAACATTATGATTGGAGGCTAGATCCTTTTAGGGGAGAAGGACCTACTTGAAGTTTATGGAACCTGGAAAGTAAGTTCCCTGACTCCTCTTGCCCTTTGCAAGGCATGTTGGTGGGTTACCTGTTCTCTGCCAGTTGCAAGAAAGGTGGTTTGAAATCATCAGCTGTTCTGAGGGGGAGAGATGGAACTTTGTGTTCCCTTAAAGATTTATAGCCTTATCGGATCACTAGGAGTGGAAATTAAATCTAAGTCAATTAGTTTGTTTTGGGGGATTGTCTTTTGCTAAAAAACAATCAAATAGACAATGTATAATAATCCCATTCAAGTTAATGATATTTCAATCTTTGTACTTTTTTATAAATATTGTATTCTACCCAAACAGCATGTGCACTTGTGGTAGAGTGTTTTACTTACTTTCATTATTTCTGCATGGAATTTTGTGCGGAATTTTATTTCCATGAGTGCCTAACATGCAAAAGGTAGATATTTTTAAAACTCCATTTTCCCCTTTCATGTTTGCTCTTCTTTCTAATCTGACCTACAAAAAGTATTTAGCTAAAAGATATATTCCTTGTTTATTGGAAAACATTTTGAGACTAGTTACAAGCAATCCTTCTTGAAAGAGTGGAGAATGCAGCCATCTGCTCAGCACTCAGAATTTCACTATTAAGGAAGGAAACCGAATGGCATTCCAGAGACTCTCATTCTTTCCTCCATCTAAGCATTATGTGCTTTCATCCTTGGAGATTTAAAGAGAATGCTAATTTAAGAGAGTTTTTTCAATTAAGCAGTTGAAGACTAAGAAAAAATACAAAACACTTTAATCTTTTAAAAGTCAACCTTTATTTCTTCTTCTCTCAGACTTCTTTCCTTAGCCAATCTTATGAATACCCACAGCTTCCCCGGGCATTTATAAATACATGATTTATAAATTTGCATCAGAAGCCCAGTATTCTTCTCTAAACTTTCGGTATAACCTTTTTTAACTGTTGGAACTCCTTGAAACTTTTAAGTGTTTTCAAGGCAATCCAAACTCAGTGCCAAATGTTCAATAACCACATCATCATTTCTTGATTAGTCTTATTTGTTTCTGTTAAATCTGGTATATCTACATGCTTAATCATCAAAATTCAATTTTACCTAATATATTGTTTAGCTGTCTTTGTTCTGTGAAGGTTTACAGTGTAGGAAAAGCACGGGAGCAGTTCTGTTCTGCTGTGGAGTGTTGACGTGAATTGGATTGACAGGATGAGATCTCTTAGGATTGGATCTCTTAGGCTGAGATCACATTGGTAGTGAAGTGTGAAAGTACAAACTGCAGGTTAGGACCTAAAAAACTCGTGATAGCCATTGTTCTTCAGATAAAGATGATGTTCCTTACAATTGCTTATAAAATATTTACTGGTATAGATATGCACTCTCCAAAGTAACAATTGAGGGATGTGTCAAATACACAACACATTTCAGAGAAAAAAATGTTTACATGTTTTCATGATAATAGTTTGGAACTCTCTATCTTTCTTTTTTTGTGGCTTCACTGCCCTGGTGGGAGTAAGAAGCCCAGCCTCACTCCTGGAGAGCTGCTGCTGGATTTGAACTGCCAACCCTGTGGGTCACAGTTCTGCACACAAACACTAGGCCACCAGGGCTCAGCCAGAACTATTTCATTAAATAAAGGAACATTAAATTTATTTTTCATTGGTTTCTGTTTACTTTTTAAAATATGACTATTAGAAAAAATTTAAATTGCATGTATCAATCTGCAACTTCTCTGTCAGCTTGTCTACTATGGTGGCATATATGTTTCTGTGATGCTGGAAGCTGTTTTTCTAGTATTTCAAATGCCAGTAGAGTCACCCAAAGTGAATAGGTACCAATAGAATTTCCAGACAACGATCAGGCAGCTCTAAAGGACTCAGTTCCTCCCTTTGGAAGAAGCTACTGGAAACCTTATGATGCCAGATATTGACAGCCTAGTGAATGGAAGCCAAACATTGTTGGATATAGTGCTGGAGGACTGGTCCCTGGACCAAAGGGCATTCAAAATGTTGCTGAGGAGATCTTTTTTCCTAGTGGAGTGAAACATGGTGACTGTGGTTCAAGTTAAGGAGAAACAATGCCAAAGTTTACTAAAGATGAGAATTTAAAATGTGTGCAGTATGAATCTAGGAAAATTGGAAGAGGTCAAAAATGAAATGGAATGCCTAAAGATGGATATCCTAGGCATGAGTGAGCTAAAATGAATTTATATTGGTCATGCTGAATCAAAAAATCTTGTGATTTATTATTCTGTGAATAAAAAAAATCAAGAGGAATATCATGGCATTCATTGTAAAAAATAATATTGCAAAATCAATCATGAAGTACAATTCTGTCTAGGATAGGATTACATTTATTCATCTTCAAGGAATTACAACCTGTATAACTATTATTCAAATTTATTCAAGCTATTATTCAAATAGTTCAAATATTATTCAAATTTATGCATCAATCACAAAAACTAGTGATAAAGATATTAAAAAATTGTACCAATTTCAGTCAGAAATGATTAAACATGCAATCAAAATGCATTGATAATTGTTGCTAATTTGAAAAGTTGGAAACAAAGAGGGAGAAACAGTAGTAGGACAATATGGACTTGGTGATAAAAATGAAGTAAGAGAGCACAAAATAGAATTTTGCAAGACCATTGGCATTCATAGAAAATGTATTTTGTCAATAACACAAAATGTGCTTATACTCATGGGCTTTTCAAGATGAAAAACTACACATATCAAATTGACTACTCCATGAGAGTGATGATGGAGAAGCTCAATATAAGTAGCTAAAAGCAGATTTGGGTCTGAATGTGAGACAGACTATCAGTTGCTCATATGTAAATTCAAGATAAAGATGAAGAAAATTTAAACAAGTTCAAGAGAGCCAAAATATGACATTGAGTCTATCCTACTGGAATTTCAAGAACATTATAAGAACAGAATTGAAATATTGAGCACCAATGACAGAAGAACTGCTAAGTTGTGGAAACACATAAGAGCATCATTCATAAGTGAAACCCAAGGTGATTTTAAAAAAGAGAGAGACAAAAAAAATCAAAAAGACTGAAAGATCAAAGATCATAGAGTAACTACCACTTTGAAATTATGAAGTCAAATAGTTGATTAGAAAATTTCAAAGTGCAGCTTGAGAGGACAAAACCAAATATAATAAAAGTGAAAAGGCCTAGAAATAGAAAATAAAAAGGGAAGAGCAGAAAAAGAAGAAGAGAGGGGGAAGAACACACTCTGAATATGATAAACTAAAAGAACTCAAGAAAAAACTTCAAGCCTTGAGTGGCAATCTTGAAGGATCTTTGGGTAAAATACTGAATGATAAAGGCAACATCAAAAGATGATGGAAAAAATGCAGTCATTGTTTCATAAGGGATATGCTGACATACCATCACATCATGAAGTAGCATATGAGCAAGAATCAGTGTCACTGAAGAAAGAAGCTCAATTTGTACTGACAGAATTAGCCCCAAAACTGACTCCAATAATTGGCAGAATACCAATTGAAATGTGTGGCCATGCTGGTGAACTATGTGGCCGTTACATAGTCTAGTCAACTTGAGCCGAAGGGGTGGCCTCTAGCCTGTCAATGAGTTTATAATCAATATGACCTCTGTGTGGTTCCAAGACCCTCCTGAAGGTTCTTGGAACTCCTGTCTTCCTCCAGGTCGGTGGCACACACACTCTCCCTGAGAAACAATCTTTTTGACCAGGCACATGGAGCTGATGGAGCCATAGCTCTGGAGTTGGAGAAGTCACATGGAGACCCACACCAGCACTGATATTCTTCCACCATCAGCCTGGATCCACTGGCTTGTGATGTTTTCTCATTCAGTTTCATCACATGTGTTATGTGAGTCTGAAGAGGAATTTATAGATGGGTATCAGACATATGGGCTAATATTGGATTTATGGACTTGATCTGGACTGAGCTGGGATGTTTTCTTAATATACAATTAGTCTTTATATAAAGCTCTTTGTTATACACATATGAGTATCTGTGAATTTGTTTTGATAGTCAACCCAGACAACACAAACTGAAGGCACTCATTAGTCTATAAAACTTACTCGGGATACTTGAGCCAAGAGACAGTTGTGCCTAAAGAATGAGGGAATTCTGCATGGTTAAGAGGTATTCTTCAGGATTATAATCTCTCATCATACTTATTCCATCTGTTCGCTGAGCAAATATCCAAAGATGGATTATATGAAGAAAAATGTGGATTATATGAAGAAAAATGTGATAGGAAAAATGTAGAGGATGGCTTATTAATCCTGTTAGTTGTTCAGATGACACAACTAGGTTTGCTGAATGAGGGGGACTGGAGTCTCTTGCTAATGAAGATCAAGAGTTGTAGCCTTCAATGTGGATTACAGTTCAATGTTGAAGAAGGTCAAAATACAAGTGGACCAACAAGTAACATCATAATCAAAAGAGAAAAGTTTGAAGTTGTCAAGGACTTTGTTGGCTTGGCTCCACAATCAATGCTGTTGGAAAGCAGCCGTCAAGAGTTCAAAAGAGATATTGCATTGGGTAAATCTGCTGAGCATGACTTCTTTAGAGCATTGAAATGAAAGGATGTTACCTGGAAGACTAAGGAAAATGCTCAAGCCATACTATTTTATCTTATCTCCTATGGATGTGACAGTTGGACATTGAACAAAGAAGACTGAGGAACTGATGCATTTGAATTGTGGCCCTGAAGTAGATTATTGATATCACTGTGGACTGCTAAAAGGGCAAGCTGAAGTGTTTTGGAAAAAGGATGGTCAGAGTGATTCTTAGAGGTAAGGACAGTGAGACTCTTTATACTTTGGATAAGTCTTTAGAAGATACAAGTCTCTGAAGAATGACATCATGTTTGGTTGGGGCCTGGAATAAGAGGAAAATCCTCAAACTGATGAGTGACACCATGGCAACAGCAATGGGTCAGAGGATAGAAAAGGTTGGGAGGATAGCTCCAAACAGGGCAGTGGTTTGTTCTGTTGTGTGTACAGTTGCTCTGGGTCAGAACTGACTTACTGGCACCTAAAACTAACAGCACCAATGCACCTATTTCGCTAGCATGAATTGACATTTTTCCAGTACTAAGCTAAAGTGGAATTATATACTCACTTGTTTTCTCTTTTCTAGTTTCATTGTACTTTTATCAAGTGCTATAAAATGCTACACTTGGAATTTGCATATGCTACTTCTGTGGTCTGGAACACTTCTTTTTGTAAAACTGTCTTCTTTTCACCCAATTTACTTCTATAATTTATTCAGGTAATGAAGTATCACACATTCTGTAAAAGTTCTCTTTGCAACTCAGAAAGGTTAATTTCCTATATTATAAATTGTCACGCACTAAACATATCTTTTTTTTCTTTATTTATTTTTGAAAATTTTTAAAATTTTATTGGGGGCTCTTACAGCTACTACAACATTCAGTACATCATTTGTATCAAGCACATTTGCACACATATTTCCACATACATTTCCCAATATTTTCCACTTGAGTCCTTGATACAAGCTCCTTTTAAAAAACAACAACAACAACAACAACAACAACACAAAAAAAACCTTCCCTTTCTCCTCCCCCTCTTTTTTTTTAAAATTAATCATTTTATTGGGGGGCCCCTACAATTCCCATCACAATCCCCAACAACATCAGTTGTATTCAGGCCACTTTTACACACCCATTGCTATCATCACTCTCAAAACATTCTCCCTCCCTCCAGGCCCTCATTATCAGCTCCCTATATTACCCTTCCTCCCCCCCTTCCCCTTGAACCCTTAGGAATTTACAAATTATTTTTTCATCCTGTACACTGTCCAATGTGTCCCAACACTCTCTTCCCTGTTGTCCATGCCCCAGAGAGGAGGCTATGTGTAGATCCCTGGAGTTGGCTCTCCCTCTCCATTCCTCCATCCCTCCACCCTCCTGGTATTACCACTCCCATCACTAGTCTTGATGGATCATCTATCCTAAGTTTCCCGTGTTTCCAACTTCACTGTATATCTCCTGGTCTAGCTGGATTTATGTGGTAGAATTGGGGTCATGATAGTGGGTGAGAGGCAGCATGGGAACTAGAGGAAGGTTGCATATTTCATAGCTCCTTCCCTGTATCTTAACTGACTTATCTCCTCCTTGTAACTCCTCTGCAAAAGGATATCACCTCACCTATTGATGGGCTTTGGGTCCCCAATCTGTACTCCCCCTCATTAATAATAATATAATTTTAGCTCATTGATGCCTGACACCGGATCCCTTCACCACCTCATGATCACACAGGCTGATGTGCTTCTTCAGTGTGGGCTTTATTGCTTCTGAGCTGAATGGCCGCTTGTTTACTCAAGCCTTTAAGTCCCCAGACGCTACATCTTTTGGTAGCCGGGCACCATGAGCCTTAAGGTTTTTACATTTCTCTGTGTGATCCTTGTTAGTTTTTGTTTTGTCTACTAAATTACTTTTCTATAAGGGCAGGAACCATGCCTGCTTTTTGTCATCATTATTAGTTTAACAACTAGACTAGCAACTGTCACATTTCAAGGAATTAATAAGTATTTGGTGAATAAAGCAAAGTGTATTAATCAATCAACTTATTGATTTGAAAATATGCTAAATATT